>JBBEOF010005269.1:0-56138 GCA_037576055.1 Fusarium sp. M6JPR69
CATTTCTGTCAGACGGTACGTGTATTCGGCCCATTGGTTGTATCAGTGTATTCGTGTTGTGTTCGTGTTCTCGTTCAGTATCTGCCCCTGAAGGACCAGCTTTTAATCTTAAGGTCCTTGACCCACACGTGACACCCCACATATTCAACAATTTCTTCAATACCACGCAGTCGCGGGGGAAATCCTTGCGAATCCAGGTCGAGAATGAACTGAAAAATGAACTATTCCTCTACATCAGACAGCCGGCGCGATGAGTTGATCCAATCACGTCGAGATTGACTGCCCTTCTGCCGGCGACGTAGCCTATGCTCATTAACTTCATAGATGCCAGCAGCGCGTCGGACCCTTAGTTTGGGTCATTTTGAAAGGCTTGAAGGGCAAGGAGGGTTTTTGCCTCAGTATTTTATTGTGACACTTTTAAAGGGCAGCTCCATGCTTGGTTGCCTCCCATGCCTCTGCCTTAGCACGCTTCAGAAGCTGGTTCTCATCCCTTAAGGGTAGCTATAAGACCCCCACGACGTTTCCGCCTTCCAGCAGCATTTCAATCGACTCGTAGATGCAGACAGGTCTTCCCCAGGGATCGCCGTTGTCGCCGGTCCCGTTCCTCTTTTCAACGCGGACCTGGTGCAAACTAGAATCGACTCAAAAGGTGGATCAATCGCTTTTGTCGACGACGACTCGGCCTGGGTGACGGGACCGACGGCGGTGGCCAACAGAGCAGGCACCCAGGCCATCATATACCGAGCATTGGATTGGGAAAGATGATGTGGAGCGACCAAAGGTGACAAGACAAGCATTGTATATTTCACGCCTTACCCCAAACGCGCAAGCGAGGCGCCTTTTATGGTCAAGGGAAAGGAGGCTAAACCGAAACAAATTGCCAAGATCCTGGGAGTGGTGATATATGCGAAATTACGGTACAAGGGACACATAACTAGAGCAGCAGCCAAAGGGCTATCGGCGGCCATATGCCTGAGAAGGCTCAAGATGCTATCGCCCTAGACAGCAAGGCAGCTCTTCACGGTGACGGTGGCACTAACCATGGGCTATGCCTCCACCATGTGGCCGCATGCGTGCGGGATAAGAGAACTGAGTTGGCTGAACCTTCTCAACGCTTAGTAGCAACTATCCTGCAAATGGCCAGAACAGGGAATCCACTGCCACGAGAGCCGCCAAGGAGGAACTTAGTTCTACACAGCCGCGGTCGGAGGTATAATCAAGGAATACTCGTTTTCTCAATCCTCTTATCGATATCTAATGCCTCAAACCATCAAGTTACGTCCAGGTCGGTCGGGTCCTTAACAATTGTATTGTATGTAACGTACATACTAAGCGTGATAAGCAATATTGCGGGAGTGGAAGATGATGTGTTGTTCTTGAAAGGTCTAAGTTACATGTATCTGAGAGAAGCACAGTTCCTTACATAGTATCCACATCCCAGCCATCGGCAGATCGGACTACCTTAGTCATACGTTCCCAACAGTCTTGGACCCGCGCGATATTGCGAGATTCACGGACACCGAGTCTTGCCGTAGTTTAACCTATGTGCGTTTCATCGACATCGTATCGTTGGCCGGCACCATAAGGTTGGACGCTGGCGTATGCTTGAGTGGACGGGAGACTACAAGATTTATTAAGTTGTGGAACGAGGTACACGAGATGGGCCGCCGAGGTGAAGAGAGAGACTAGTTGTTGGGATGCTCTTGTGGCATATGGCCCGTCATCTTCAACGAGGTGTGGAGCCCGCGGTAGGACGACTTCCGTTTTGACACTGCGGGACTAAATGTAAGTGGGTTTCCTAAGAAAGATGTGGGAATAGCTCAACTTTCTCATTGGCTTTGCGAGCTTATATCTTGACATAGGGCGAGGCATAATCACTAATAAACACTTTCTACAGCAGAGACCCATACAATCATTCCTTTGGCGCGCATATTATAAACAGTTACTTCCGTGTTTTCTTTCCATATATAAAATATATACTTTAAAGTATCACCCTGGAAAGGTCCATCTCGAGTCCGGAACTTGGGGGTGTCAGAGGCTTGTTGTTGAGGAGAGTGATGGCAGCTAGCAAGGGGCTTCAAGCGTGCGATAATATTGATCTCTGACCTGCTTCCTATCTAGGCAGCTGGCCTCCTTTTTATCGTCCAACTTCAGGCACAAGAGGGAGGAAATAGAGCCTAAGAAGCGAAAAAAAAAAAAAAAAAAAAAAAAAAAAAAAACAAAAAAGCTACCCTTTGACCCGAACAAGCGCTTTGCAAAAGTCTCCTACATGAATAAGGCCCGTAAGGAAATACTCAAGCTTCTAAAGGCGAGAGAGTTATCAAATACATTCCAGAAAATACAACACGCAGTGAATGACAGCTAGAGATTACAGCGATGCTAGATTTAATATTCTCATAACGTTGGAATATAGTTTGAATTGAGACTGTTCATGAAGATTGAAATGAGCAAAGTTGCGAAAAAGGTGCGCGGTTTCCCCAGGTTGAGGCTTAGTTCTGATATCCAGGGCATTCCCAAAGAGGTTGTTCGCATTCGTACGTTATCACACGTCGTAGTCGTGTATTTTCAAGCGGGATTTGGTGGAGTGCCTGCGGCGGCGTCTTGGGCAGATCATTTTCGTAAGCTGCAATACAACAGTTCGTCCGCGCCGGGATTCAAGATGCAAAAAGCGCGCTTCTAATGTCGGGGACACGGGGCTGCAACTTGCGATGGTCACTAACCAAAACCGATGACAGCAAGAAACGCATCTCCTGAGTGATCCGAAGACAACACTTCCGTACCTCGCCCCACATCAGTCTATCTTAACAATAGTACAACTAAGCAGCAGGACTTCTGACTTGTCAGTAAGTAGCTCTGCTTATCACCAGTGCCTTATGTACCTCACAAAGTCGGCGAGCGCTTGCGTGCCTGTGGATTGATGCATTTTAATTGGGCTAACCCAGCGAAAGTGGCGGAAGTGTTGTCTCCGGACCAGTCAGGAGATATGCAGCCCGGACAGGCTTGAATCATCCGCAGAGCGATCTTGATTTACCCTCCTAACCTCCCACTGAAGCCGACAAGTTGATGATCCCGAGTGTTTACATAGCTTCAAGAGCTATTGGCAAGAGCATGGCCCACTTACCATCAACTACCGCATGATAGATGTCCGACGCCCGTCATGGCTCCAAGACAGAGTTTATGTGAGGTCAGGAGGTCGACTGGCGATATCATGGTGCCCTCCAGAGCGGGTGCTTCGTAGAATACTACAAGATGGTTTGGCGATAATAGCCGTTGAGATGTGGTATGGTACCCTCCAATTCCCCGCATTTTAGAGCGGAGTCATGCAGATCCGCCCTTTATCTAAGGATTATGCGTTCATAATGTTACGTGGGAGACGAGGTCTATGCATAAGATGCTCCCGGCCTGGACACTCATCTGAGGCCCTATTCGGTATCATCCGCGGTGGCGATGTGTCTGACAAGCCTCTCTGCAGTGTCCTCATTGCAAAACCCATTCGATGTGTCCCAATTCGTCCCAAGCACAATCACATGCCTGCGCACTTTATAAATCGCCCACCAATTCCCCGCTGTTGCAGCCTCGGTGGGTCTAAGAGCCTCGGGACTCAAAGACATGGGTGATAACAATTGTCGGTCTCTGGAACTTCTCGGCAGATTGGTCAACGATGACGGCATCAGTTAATCTCCGCAAACAGAGGGATTTCTGATTTCGAAGATGGGCGTTTGAATATCCCGCTGCCATGGGCAAAGTCTATTTTCCGCTCGTGGCCTGGTTATCTTAACCCATCAATTGTCGAAACGTTCCAATGCGGTCACTCGCAGGGGTTCAAGCCGGTTACAGCCACCCCATTAGGTTATACCTCTTCTAGCACTGATTTTCGCCCGACCACCATCATAACAGATAGGCACGCTATCGCCACTGAATAAATCCTACAGCAGATACAATCGTAACACTGGGGCAAATTATGTCGCGGAGTCTTTCGACAATTGATAGATAAACTTAGTCCCTATTGATGCTGTGCTACTTGAGTGTATGATAAGCGTCTGCGCACTATTCCTCTTACCGCATTCCGGTCAGGTAGGCGTTTGTGAAAGCCACCATATATGATCCTCGCATTCTCCGCCATCCTCCGTGCCCTACCCATATCGTTTGGTCCCGCTGTTTGGGAACTTCCCTTGAATCCTCTCTTCTTCCATATTCAAGATGTCCACTTAAGCCTCAGAAAACCTCTCATCGCAACGTATAACCTGGTCTTCCATTGACAGTCCACGGAACTAGATCATTTCTTATCATCCCCGTATGGTCCCATTCCCCGCTGGGAGATCTTGCGTTCTCACCCAAATGTTGTCGCCACCATATCTTACTAAGCATCCCGCCCTCCAGTTGGATAAGTACTGCTTCCCAATGTCTCGAAACAGTATGATATATCAGCCGACACCAAATCAAGCAGATGGGAGCTCATTCTTCGAAGAAGCAATTGATGCCTCCCTGACCCCGATCGAAGTGGGTCCCGGATCCGCTTACATCACATCACCGACTGAGCCCGCGGAATGCAAGAATCGCGGAGGGAACGAAGCACCGCAAAATATACAGCCATCCGTCATAGAAGGCAAGAAGTTAAGCCGGCGGCCCCATAGGCAGAGTCAATCGCAAGCAAAAAACACGCTTTTGGAATCCAGTGCCCCTGGGCAGGCTGTAGAGTCAGCGAAGCCGAGGAAAAGGGACCCAAAACCCAAGAAGCAGCCAAAAGGGCAGAAGGCAGCGGGTCAACTAGAGGAGCTTGATGACGATGGTCTTCCCAAGGATCCCCAACGGCGCCGGGTTATCGAGCGTAACCGTATAGCGGCGACCAAGTGCCGTGACCGCAAGCGTAATGAAGCCTCAGCGCTCGCCTCTCGCGAAGAAGCCATGGAGAACCAGAACCACCATCTCTGGATGTGTGTCGACTCTTTGAAAGCCGAAATATACTATCTGAAGACCCAATTGTTACGGCATACGCACTGCAATTGCATTCTCATCCAGAAACATATCGCGAACGAGGCGAAGAAGTATATGGATGGGCTGCTCCCTTGTTCTTCCACCTTTTATCCCCATGACAGTTCGCTAATCCCAGACTCCGCGAGTCCAATCAGTGCTAGCACCGCCGGACAATCGAACATGCAGGGTCTGAAGGCGCATAGCTTGCCGCCTATCTTGACGAACTCTTTTCAGCAAGGGTCTAGAACATCGGAGGTTAGGGGCGATATGTTCGACATGGGTTTGGAACCACTACAAATGGCCATTACGCCGCCTGATTCGATGGTGTCTATCCAGCCAGTTCCAACGTTGTCCCCCACCGAGTGTGAACTAGGGCTATATGTTAACACGGGACCGCAAGATTATCAACCGGATAAGACTGCGGGGAACACGCACTGAGATTTGACACTAGAAATCACCGCTTTCTCATAATAGTAAAAAGAAAGAAGAAAAATCTCGCGTGAAGAGCTGTTTAAAATTTCTCGTAAGTACGGAGTTGATTATGATCTATATCCCGTGGTTTCACTACTCTGGCTACTAGGACTAAGCATTTGTATACTGGAGTACAGCCATAATTCGATTGCTAGGATCGAGACTAGTCTCTTCGAGCGACTTGAACGAAACGCCCACCCTAACGCCAGACGGGCGCCTGGAAAAGTCACAAGAGATCCTAAATCCATGCGATTACCAAGTGTGTGAGGGTATTCTAACTGCTATTGCTGAAGCTTGTATGGCTTAGGCAGCCTTTTTGGAGGTTAGCTGGTTGACTATGATCCAGATCTACATACAGGGCAGGTATAGTGGCGTCTGAAAAACCATTGTCTGAAGCAACTTGAGTGGAAGATGTGGCCGCATTGTAAAAGCCGAATTACATCCTCGTCTAGCAACGGCTCCAAACAAATTGCACTGAGAAGTAGTCAGAAAATAGAGTTGATGTAGCGTTGGACTCGTGTTCCTACCAGGTATCAAAACCGGATGCCATGTTCGCCATATTATTCGTTTTGGCTTTCCACTGCTTGTACGTTGGTGCAGGGGCAACTAGATCCATCATACCAGGTTCAAAACTGCAAATGTCGTCGCTGGTCCACTCAGACCTATGGTTGCCAGACATAGTCCCATATCCTGCGGCCACTGCATTTCGCATGGATTGTCTGTAGAACCTCGCTCGCCAAGTTCTTGATGTACCTCAATATATATCATCAGCTAGTTTATAAGGAGGGGAGACACACATCACTTGAAATGCTATTGCTAGGATTGAGAGAGAGAGAAAGATGAGCGCTAACGGCAAGTCCGTGTCTGGCGGCGAATGTTGGTGAATGTTGACACATATAACTGTAGGAACAATGATTGCCATGTTGAAGATGGCTGGGCATATTTTATGAGGGTGTTGAATTCTAGGCGCCACAAACTTAATAAATAGTTGCTTCATTTGGCCTCTTTACTTGCGAGTATAAAGGAGGCCGTATCCCTCGTCTCATCCTTCAGTTGAGAAAAACTGGCTTACCCCTCCATCTCATCCATGCGGCCCCTGCCCCGCCCGCGCAGGAGCTGCTCAGCGCCTAGGCGACCGATCCCCCGTCACGCTGCCGAGCGTACGTGCGACCCCGCCGACCGGGTTTCCCGACGTGTTGGTGACGAAGTGGCGGCGTCTGTGGCCTGATCGGCAGCGGAGATCTTTTGGCTGGATGTCATGGGGTTTTAGGTATGGTGGATCGTTAGTGGTACCCGTTGGCTCATGTGGGGCTAAGGCTTCGACGTAAGGTATCTCAAGCGCGACGTGAGGAAAGTGTCTAGGCATAGCAATTCATCAGGAAATACAAGTAAAGGGATATTATTATTTGTAATGCAAGCATCGTGAGGACTTTAGTAATAGGTGAAAATAGGAGGAATGTACTGTACCTCTTATCCTTCGCGAGTTTATTAGTTAGATATCCCTGCAGTGACCTGACTGGAGACTGTACACATACGACGGGATGAAGTCCCGCGGCAAATTGGTGGTTGCCGTGCTGCTTTTCATCTGGAGAATCGGTGGCGTTCATTGTTCTTTAAGCCTACCTACACTACACTTCTGACCTTGGTGGACAAGATGTTGGAATCAAATTTAGTTCCATCGCCAAATGACGCCAACTGACACTCCTAACCTGTCACCTACACGTCTCCATTGGATCTGCTTTTCCACGGCATTAACACCCTTTGCCTCCAATGACGTCCCCTGGGAGCATTCACGGGCGCCATGTATGGAATGCTGGCCTGCTTCAGCGGAGCGCGTCTCAAGGCGCTCGAAGGTAGGGTCGGCGGACTTATGAATTCATTCCAAAAAAAAAAAAAAAAAAAAAAAAAAAAAAAAAAAAAAAAAAAAAAGACAACACAAACAGCCCACTCACTTGCCACTGGGACTTATGGGTGTCGGCGCGAGACCACTAGGATGCACTCGACCACTGATGCTGACGCGAAGACCTCTTGCACGGCTCTGACTCTACCTACCTGAATTCACTCAAACGCTCGAGACGGTTCCGTTATTCCACTATAACAGCTCGCTATTATCCGATACCGAACCCATTGGCAGAAGAATTCATCAGAGTTGCGCCATCTTTGTAATATTACCCGCCGGCGTCTCACCCTTAGAATGCTCCTTGTCTTTGTCCACGTCCTTGGGCCAGCCCTCGTCTTCTCCATCCCCGCGCCCATGCCGCCGGGCTCTTCTCAGTCTGTAGCTCATCTTTGTAGGCCCCACATGATCCTAGTACGAGTGGAGTACCCAAAGTTCCCATTATGAAGCATCTCTTACTGCCAAAGCACCATATGATCATTTGCAGAGAACAATGGTTTCGCAGTCAATTCCCGGCGAAGTACAAGCCCTCAATGCCTATGATAACAGTAGCTTTATCAAGAGAGTCCCTGCCCGCCGCTACAGCTTTTCCAATTTCTTGTGCCCCTATCCCTCGCTGAAATAATGGGTTCAATACGTCAAACGCTGTGTCGCTAGGTTGAGAGAAAAGGAGGAGGTTGATGACTGCATTATCGATACGCCGCGCAGCTATCCGTGTAACACCCTGAGCGTTCCGATGGCCGCGGTACCATCAGCCGAGAGCTCCTCGAAGACTAGATAGCCAGCTATACACCCCCCCACAGTAGTTTTAACGTCATTTAATACCTCACCTTTCAGTTGATGTTAGTGTTGAAATTGCCACTCCATGACGTCGCCTGGTCAAATCACTCCGACGCATCCCGGCAGATAAGCATCTGATGCTCCTCGTTGGGATGCACGTAGTCATGCATCATGCTTCGAGTTGAATTAGTTGGATAGCAATGCTGCAATCTCGTAGTCGCAGCTTGTTGCTTTATGAATGATGCAGGTATGCCTATAAGCCCTACCTTAAACCACCTTGAAACCCGGTTTATCTCAGTTTCACTCTGCCCGTATTAGTCGCGATTTTTCAGGCTGCTGAAGACACGTTTCTCTCCAAGAAACGCGAGAGCGGGTGTCTTGCAAAAAAACTCTCACGACAGAAGCAGCTCTTCATAACAGCATACCAAACAGCCTCAGACAAAACTTTTACCAAGGAGAACATGCAGGCTAGATTTCAATCTTCTGTCATCTATCCAAGTGATGTTCAGAGAGCTCTGTCGGTTTCGAAGCCACCAAAGCGTTCTCGACCGCAAGTCAGGCAACCCGATTCGCGAAAGAGATAAAAGAGCGATCAGGAAACACCATGGAACATGCCTCCTTGTAATGGTGACATCTAAGAATAACAAGGCCGCGTTTATTAGCGTTTAAATTATATCAATCGAGGCCTCTAGACCATTACGGAGAAGGCAGGCAACGGGAGTGACGATAAGAACAGCGAAATTACATACTTGAAGCTCGAAGTTGCTTCTCTCAAGGGAAAACTAGTAATGAAGGGGCCAACAAGGCAAGGAAAATTAAATTTGACCCAAACATGGCTTTCCCGCACATGCCAGATCATAGGGGCTAGTGGTGAGGCTGAGAATTAGGTAAGTCACGAAGCGGAGGAAGCCTACCGCCCGCAAATCTAAATGAAAAAGAGGAAAATTTATCAGAGATTATGAATAGAATTTCTAATATGCTTTTCAATTGATTGGCGATCTGTAGCTATTTTCGTTGAGAAGTTGTTTGACTGTTGCTGATAGTCATTCCGAAGTGATGTGAGGGTACGTGGAGCCCCGGTGGATTACTGTAGTTTCCACAGAAAAAGAAATTAACTTCAATCAATTTGATCATGTCTACTGCTCCCCGCTGCGGTCGCATAGTCTGGAAGCAAGATGTTGCTAGACTGACGGCGGAACCTCAATGGGGATCGGAGGGCGGTCCGATAAGTTGGTACCCGATTCAACTCGTCCATTTCATCTGAATCCATATCGAATGATTCTGATGAGCCTGGTAGTGTTGTGTCCTCAACCACCGAGTGGCTGATAACTGAGCCATCATTCGGTGGACTGGCATTCTCAAGTTGAGACCCAGGGGGCCGTGGCCCTCTATTATCAAATGATTCGTCGTCGCTATCGCAGATTTTATCAAGAATGTGTTCGCCATATGCCGGAGGATGCTGGCTTCCGCCTCCATATATGGCGGGCCAGCAATATGGCGGCCAACGTTCCTCTGCTCGTCAAAAGGCATATTCGGGTTAATGACAATAGTAAGAGGGAGGGTCAAAGCAATCTTGAACCATAAGTAAAATCCCACGAGAGAGACGGTTCCGGTAGCTCACCTTAGATATATGTCCATCTGAATTTCGAAGTGGAATGACCACTCTGACCTTGTGGCGAACCTTGATTCCATAAACATTCGTGTCCTGTACACACTCGCAAAGTCGGTTCGGAACATCCAGCTTCCTGGTTATCGCCCAACATTGCTGGTCTGTGCCCTCGAGCATGTCGTGCCAGTCCTGATCTTCTGAGACCTGGAAGTCCCACGTGGTGACAGTTCTCTTGATTCGATACTCTCTTGAGTGAGATAATGGTCGGTTCTGGACATGAAATTCCCGAAATTCTATCAACGCCACCGAAAACTGTCGCAAGTCGAGCCCTTTAACCAGAGGCGTGAATCGTATTTCGAGCATCACAGAGCCACCTAGAATGACAGCTCCCGGGGACAAATTCACCGAGTAGTCCACCTTTTCCATCCGGGCCCTTTCCATCGACGTAGACTGCATCAATTCTAACGCATCTGGTCAGTGATGGAATTATACATTGAAACTGAAACATAGCCTCTGTTTTGTTTGTTTCACTGAAACTTGACTTTCGTTTCAGTTTGTTTCAATGTTTGTGAAACATGGCATTCAATATGGTGATTCGACGGCATTGTTTATACTATCGTCTCTCCCAGTCAATATAATGAACTCAGTATGACAGAACTCAGAATAGTTCGTATAGAGCCCTACGTACTTGCTATAGCAGCATGATATGGTCCTCTTGAGGATCTTGATCTGCCTCTAGTCGGGCGTCTTAAAGTATTGCTGCGGCCTCCTCAACTTGCAATGCATTCTTGAATATGCCACTCAATACAGCTCGCTCTTTGCCGGGTGGAATCCTCACCCAGTTCTTTACACACTCGGTGATTTCTACCATCTCTGGTCCTAACCGAATACGCTCAGGCGCAATGGTATGTTTTGTACCTGAGAAAACCCCTTCCGGCTCGGCTGACATTGGTGAGATCGAGAAGATCATGATAACCATCTTGCGAAGGTTCGGATAGACGAACTGGCGGGCCGACTCGAGCCACCAACTTAAGGCTGATTGTTCGCCAACGATGAGGCGTTGCCTGGTCTGCATATTAGTAAATATTTAGAACGTAAATTGGACGCAAATATGCTCCAAGGAAGTCGTCCAATTGGCCTCGGAGCTGATCATGAATGGCACCAGCCGCATTAGCCTTGAAGCGCTGAAACGGATCCTCTATATGTCCGATCTCTGAACTTTGGGGCGTTTGCGTGGACCCTTCGATTCGTGGTTTGAAGTGCTTCTGCCATAGCCTACGCGCGGCCTGGATTGTCGGTTCGATATATTGCCTTTGATGGGCCCAATGGGTATCAAAATAAGCCTTGCGGTAAGCTGGATGGAGAAGTACTGCAGCCGCATAGACTGGAGTGTCATCCGTGAGCTTATTGTACTTATCAAACTTAAACCACGAAGCCAGGATACGTGCTTCAAGCCGTGGGTGATTTGAAAGAACGCACTTCTCCTTCTGCTCTTTATAGTGCTGAACCAGATAGTCCATTGAAAGCAGCATATCATCCAGTGTATTTGCCCTTCCCTCAGTATCCTTTGTAGCAAAAACAAAGGCTTGCAAAAAGGAGAAAATATCTTCGAGCTCCTGCGAATCATCGTGGGACAGATAGTCGTCCTTCAGTCCGTTATAGTGGTCGTCAAGCCAGCTACGAATCTCCTTTCTTCTTGCGAGCGCTACCACAATCTCATTGGCCCAGGAATTCCAGCGAGTGTCGTTATCAAGCGGGATTGCTCTACCCACTGCCGCTACAAACTCTCGGTAGCGCTGCGTAGACGATCGAGACCAGACGTTGATGTTATGGAGCCTGCCGAGTGCTCCCATGTGACGCCAATCGACCGCGATATCCTTTCTCTCTCTTTTATCGTTGTTCTCTTCGTCGGTGAGGCGCTGAGTATCCTAGAGAGCCAGCCTGACAGCCTCATCTTCATCGGCTCTTGACGCTCGATTCTTCCCGCGGAAGAGGAAGGCTTGGACTGCGAGTTGATGACGTGCCCATTGCAACGAACCCGGCGGATATGAGGGACGAACAGCCCAGTATGTAGTTCGTTGATCTTTTCGGCGATGAATCGAAGCATAGTATCGTTCGAATCAGCGTTATCAAGGGTAAAGAAACCAACCGTTTCTAAACGGATTCCGTAGTCTTCAACAACTTCAAGAAATACACCAGCTTGCTGCTCGCCACCGTGAGTTCCCTTAAATTCGCGGAGGGAAACGAGTGCTGTTTCCGCTTGCGCTGATTCTGAATCAACACAATGGGCTACAATAGCTTGATAGCCGGTTTTTGAGGGAGCTGTCCACATGTCGATGGAGAAATGGATCCACGAGAGCGAGCGTTGAAGCTTTTTCGCGAGCGCTTTCTTGTGGAGCGAGAACGTCTTTCGGAGAAGCTGAGGCACATCCTTGCGGCTGGTTCTAATCATATCCTTTGCCATATAGTTAACGGAGAGGATAACTGCCCAGAACTCAGGCCAGTCGAGGAGAGTGTGCGGAAAATTCCGGATGGCAATAAGCCTGCCGCAAGCTTCATTAAATTCGGGAAGCTGCATAGCCGAGACAAGACCCCTTTCTTGCTGAATATCCCGTTCTTTCTGGCATTGAACCTCTCTCCCGAAAATGTCACTGATAGTTGCTTGGCTTGCAGCTCTTTGAGCACCTGGTGGCGTACCTTGAATGATGATGATGTGTTTGCCGCTGAGGTGGGCGCGGAATCGATTCGAATTCGGGGTGCCCCTATACGTGCAATTTGTCCGGCCACAATAGTAGACCTCGTGTTTATGCTTATTCTTTACAGGTTCTCCATCCCCTGGAGGTCTGGTGTGCGCCCAGAGCTCTTTGTTGCCGCCCTTCCACTTTGATGGTTCTATCTTCCCCGTTGCAGCTGATCTCTTGCTTTCCAGGTGCAGCGAGTGTGTTTCGTGACTTTCAGGGTACTCCGTAAGCTCGGAGACACTGAATTCGCCGTCGGAGGCCATCCTAGTCGTCACGATGGAGATGGGTTGGGTAGTGGTTGTAGACCTTGTGGAACTTTTCGCGAGTACCGGAAATCCCGTAACCTAGCCCCCAATGGAAGAGCTGCAATTATAAACGCAGTGTCGACCGCTAGGCAGTCGAGACACTTTCTCAGAAGGTGAGGTGTGCAACAAGGGGTGCGGGCAGAAGAAATGATTGAATTGAGCTGCCTTCCTTAATTCTATCTAAAGGAGCGACGAAGGCCGGTCTCTTATACCTATGTTCAATTCGTCAAAATCATAGGCAGTAGTCTGCTGCCTGATGCTGGTTGCGGGGTGGTGTTCACGATGATAGTGATCCTTGCCTCGTTTCTATCCTCATTCCAACACACTTGGTTGGGCAGCGTTGGCACCACAGGCGTGGCAGCGACCGGTTTGAACTAATCATGCAGCAGGAAGCAAGTTGTGCATTGAAACGTTGAAACGTTGAAACAGAACATGTGGTTGGTTTCAATGAAACATTTGGCGAGTTCGTTTCAGTTTCACTGAAACACCATTGAAACTGAAACGTTTTTTTCCATCACTGTAATCGAAGGATGCTACATCGATCTCCCTATCGATATCCAACTCGTCAAACCACCTCGGTATACTCCGTTTGGTTCAGCCCGTGATAAATACGATGAGAAACCCTTTGGGTTGTAGAATTTGTTTCATGAAGCTCCGTTTGTCTCGAAACCTGCTCTAACTTTGACTTCAAAGCTCTGTTCCAAAAAGTGCCACGAGCTAACACAAGGTTCTGTTCTGCCCTTTATCGTTCGTGAGCTTCGGAAGTCTTGCTTAATAGTAGTAACAACGTTAGCGATATCAAAAAATCAATAACTACACATACATTACAAGACCGAATCGGCCTGCGTACGGTACTTGTTACATCGTAGCACTAAGACCGCTCTGGCACACGGGCTGTGTGACCTAAGGTATCCGACTTGGATGAAACAGATCGTGAGGAACACGCCGTTGCAGGACGAGTACGGCCCTATCTAAGGATGGGTAAAACAGACCAACTTCAATCTTTTATGGGTCTATAGATAGCCGGGTGATATTGGCGGGGCGGTGCGCCCGGCGAGGGGATGAGCCTTGTCTAAGGATTTGAGGCGAGCGGCGAATCGAATGCAGCGACCTTCAAGTAGCTGCGCGGCTGGCGTTATTCCGTTCTCGCGATGAAGGATTGAGATGGTGTCGTTCTCCATACGGGTAAAATGGCCCGTATGGGATTGCTTGAGGGCGTGACTTCTCATCCTCTGCACGAGATATCGTGTTTGGGTGGTCACCTCTTTGGACGGCTGGTTCCATCGAGGTCGGGTTTCGCCCGGATACCATGCTTCCGCGTCGTAGAGCAGGATCGGTTCGACACATGCTCTGAAGGCCCTTAGGACAGTCTTGGGTAGCTGACCGTGCTTCGTGTTGGTGAGCCCTTTAAGGTGGTAGGCGACAGAATGCGCCTTGGTGGCCCTCCTCTCTACGTAAGTCTCGAAGGGAAGGGTGTCATCGAGCCAGATGCCTAACCATCGCATGGCCTTCCCAGGACGTTTCTCTATGGCGCCAGGGAAGGGAGGCTAACACTGCCGCAAAGGAGACTACTGAGGTCAGCAAGGCATCCATGAAAATAATCAGAGATCTAAAACTCATAAACCAGCAGTCAATACAATGCCGCGCCAACTTACGCCGGCATAATGGCGAGAGGAGGGCTGGCGACGAGCATACAAAACTCATAGAATCAGTGATCCTCCCCAGGCCAAGCTCTACGCCAGATCATCATAATTAATCGAGTCCCGATCACCATAGGAAACATTAGAGCAATGAGCCCAAGGAGCTTCAGGAATCAACTGTACTTAGGAATCCAGCTACGTGGTTAGAGTAAATCAGAGGGCAGGATTACCCCTCACCAAGGGCAATCAATCAACACACTGCTGCTGCTCATTATCGTTTGCCCGCTCTTTGATCCTTTTGAGAACGCTCAGTGCGGCAAAAATGCTTAACAAAGAGAACTCTGAGCACCCCGCTTGTACTCTCGTCATTACGGGGGCTAAGTAAGAAGGGGTACGAAGCAGAGCCTTTATAGCTACAGAAGGGATAGTTGCTCGCAGTTAACACCCACGTTCATCGCCAAAAAGGCCCTTTGAATAATCTCCCTTTCGTAAAGTTAGTGCATTTTTCTGCGTCCTTTGCCGTTGCTGCAACTCTAGTGGCCGGCCATGGGTCCCTTGGAGTCGTTCTTGGGGCCCTGACGCTCGGGCATCTGATCATCTCCGTTAGCTACACTGCTGCGAGCAAGTAAGAGTATGGGGGCTCACCTCCAAACTCTGATTGTCGCCCTTCTCCAGGATCTGCTTGATAACATCGTCATCAACAGAGGTGCCAAACTCGTTCTCAAGAGCTTCCTTTGAGGCGGTGTCATAGGTTCCCCGGATTCCTCGACTGCATTCCATAGTTAGCAACGGTCTCGATAATTCAGTGCATTCAAGCTTCGATAGCGGGTCAAACGAAAGGGCGGTAACAACAAGGAAAAAGCGAAGAAGCGGGCTTCAAGACAGTGGATATCCGCCATGGTCCCAATCTCTCCGGGCAGCAGCAGGGTGCATGCCAGAGCCGTCTGAGACCTCCCACCATCACGCCCACAAGTAAGGAAGAAGGATGTAAAGAGGAGTAAGAGGGGGGTGGCTTGACTTACCCGTGCGCCAGGAAGATCTGGAAAGCGGAGATGAAGTGTGTCAGAGGCACGCTCTTGTCGTTCTTCCAGTTCTTGTACGCCTCAACATTGTCGACAAAGACGAGGAATTCCTCGCTGGAGCCCTTGTAGTGGACTTTGGTCTGCGTAGTCTCGCCGCGAGCCATCGTGACCGGGTGAGATTAGTTTTTTTAGAGGTAATAGTTGGTAGGGAGGTAGAAAGTTGCGTGACGGATTGGTAAGTTTTAGAGTCGCTAGGGTTATTGAGATCCTCTCAAGAGATGTTCTTGTGCGAATGAAGAGTAGAAGTGGCGAAGATGATGAGGAAAGGAAGAGAAGAAAAGCAAGTGGGGAAGGACGCATCCAAAGGCTTAAAATGAAGCTCGATAGAGGAGCAGTGATGAGTGTATAATCATGTGCCAAAGGTCTGGAAACAGCCCTCTGGCACCCCGCTTTTTGACAAACTGACGCAACACCGGCATCATCTTTAACGTACGACTGAGATGCCAAAAGGGCTTTAAATAATAGCCTTTTGGTATTGGAATATGTACAATATTGAACATTTACAGCTTCCTCTTCTACAATAACCTTTGTGGCTTAGAAGTGTCTCCACACAGTATTAATTACTCGGCTTACACAACCGTGCACATCAAGATCAAGCCTGCGTGGACATCCGGATAAAGCTTTGGCCGTGAGACCTAATGTCTGCCGAGCACAGATTCCAGCAATTTTATGATTCTACATGGCCGGGTTAGGGAAATGGCCCGGATGAAGTGTAGAGGCCCTCGCGTACCGGAATGGCTTACAGCAGGTAGCAGGACGGATGATTCGCACTGTCGACTTGAAAACCCCCCCACTTGGCCCGTACCTACTAGGTACCTTTGGTACTCAAAGGTACCTGCAGCTGTGGGTCTGGATTGCTTGCGGGCCCATTATCGGGTCTAATCTAGACAAAACTATCATGTTGTACCCGACTCAAACTAGATGCTAAACCTATAATAAAACTACTAAATATAGAACCTAGGCATACAATAGAGTATTTTAATTCATCTTACTTATTTACTAATGGGTTTTTATTTCTTATTGTTATTATATTTGTCTTGTAAAGTTGTTGACCTTGCTGTCAGCTCATGCGTTGCAGCCAATCAGAATTTAGCGCTCAAAATTTATCCATTTTCGGCGTGGGGCTATTAATCCACATAGAGCCTAGCGCATCATTCGAGGAAGCTAAGCCGAAATGGAGGCCTTGATTGCCCATTAAGGTCTGTATTAGGTTTCTTGTTGGCCGCTTTATTGAGTGCGATAGAATAGCAGAATATGAATCAGGCGGGATTGAGGATGGGTTGGGTCGGGCGGGATTCACATACTATTTGCGGCGTTGGATCTGGCAGGATTTATATTTTGCTATTTGCGTTGTGAGAGAGAGATATTTGTATTATCCCTACAATTGTCGAAAGCCTCTGTCATGTACCTCGCCCCAACCACCTCTGTCACATGACTAGTACATGAGGGGAACCTAAGAGACACATCATCAACAGGAGACGCAACCGCAAGCGGGTTGCCCAGAAGGAGCCTTGAGGAACGAAATTGAAGATGAAATTTGGGTGTGGAATATTATTTTTAGCGGATGATTGGGAACTACATACATTGATACAACCTGAACGGGAAACCACCTTTTTCGTGCCCTCCTCAGTCGACTACTAAGCCACATCATGTCAATGGTGTCAGGCTGAAACGTGCACCAGATCCTCGTGAAACATCTCCCCAAAACCCTAAAACGAGCCCATGGAAGGTGGTGATCTTAAGATGAGCCCTCCCCCAAAGAAGCTTACGATCATAAGATTTGCGTTCAATCCATTTGAAGATAGCTAGAGTTACAGAGGCTACAGACTATCACGAGCCATAAACATGGTGATGCGCCCAGTTCGGTTCCAGTTCCTTTGCGACAAGGTAGTCGAGGGGCTGAATTCAATCACCCGGTACCAGAGAGCCTGGTCATCCCCTTATCCAAAATCCGTCAAGAATCTTCATATGCCGACCGCTTTTGGCATGCGGTGCTGCCTTTCATGAAAGAGCACGAGGCCACTTGTTGCGCGGCATCCGATCCCTTCTGCGTCAGTTGCGGGTCGTCTATCACAACCGTCCTGCCGACGCCAATGTCCTATCTTCACAAAGCGGGCGATCCTCATGTAGCGGTTATCGTCAATGGCGTGTGTGGGAAGGCCGAATGCGAATCCGAGACGCGGCAGGCCATCCAAGAAGAGATGTTTGAGGCTGGAGCAGGGCGCGAGGCGGAGGTTGGAGGCACGTGCTGCGCGGTATGTGGAACGCGGGAACAAATTCAAAAGTGCGGTCGGTGCAAGGCGGTAGGATACTGTGGAAAAGATCACCAGAGAGTGGATTGGAAGAGACACAAGAGAGAGTGTGTGCATAAAGACGTAGAAACGGCAGGTGAGAGTCAAACTGCATGATTGGGTTACGGTACAGATTTGAATAGTAGGAAATGTACGAGGACTTTGGCATAAACGCAACTTCCTAGTCTTCGAGAGAATACTTCTTTGGGGGATGGCGATTGCGATGCGGCCTAGTCCCACCGTCTGGGCCCGGGGAAGGAGCTAAAGTGATGGAGGACTCGTCAGCGTCGGCCATGGTCGATGGAGACGGGGGATTGGTAGACGGATTTGCGCTTTCTCCTGCCACCGATAGATGAGAACGATCCTCTGTGGCTTATGGGAGTTGACTCTCGTAGGAAGACCCTGCAGCGCTGGTGCTCTCGTCGCCTCGTCGCCTTTTTGAAGGGGTGGACGGAGTGGCTCGGCCCTCCCAGCGAACAGACCGTTTTGAAGTCGGAGTAGAGGACGGTGTCGGCGCGGCCGTGGGGACGGGGGCCGGCCTCGGCAGGTAGGCCAAGTCAAGGACACGGAGGGCCAGCTGATTGGTGTCGGTGGTGCGACCAGCAATCTTGGCCGTGGTGCTCAAGAGAGCCCCTACCGTAGGCGTCTTGACTCTATGCCAGCGCTTCGTGCTTTCCAAGAAGCAGGCCACGGAGAATGCCACCGGTGCGGACTTTGAAGTGTCGTAGACGGCTGTTTCGACGGTAAAGCGGCGAGGCTCGGACGGGTCACCGGTCCTGTCGCCGGTAGACGGCACCGACCCGATAACGGTCACCATGGGGCACCACTGCCCCGGTATCGACGGTACTCGTCGAAGTCGGACACATCACCGGAGTGTCTGGGAAGATCAGATCAGTAAGAGCGAGATCAGGCGGCAACTCGGACGAACCTCATCAGGCTGAGGGCCTGAACACTAATCTGCAGGACGCCACTAGGGGACTGGGCCGCGGAGAAGCGGCCATCGGCGTAGAAAAAGGTATTAGGGTTGTATAGCTCCCGCTCTTCTTGTGTCAGATAAGCGTGGATGCGGGTGTGAATGGGGTCAATGTCAACGTGTGAGCCGCAGAAGCCGTCCTCCTCGAAGATGTTGATGTCGGTCTGGATCTCGACGTAGTTGGGAGCGTTTTCCCGAGTTGGGTCGTCCATGATACCGTCGACAAAGTCGCGCAGATGGATAGTATTCGAGAAGGTCGTTGGTCGAGACATGACGAAGATAGACGGAAGTACAGAAACGGGTGAGAAGATGCAGGAACCGGGCCGCCAGAAGGAAGCCATATAGGAACTCATCCCATATTAGCTACACACCACCACTTCTGTTGCGTGCCAGATGCTGTAAGGGATGTGATGTCAAAGGAAGAAACTCTATTGCCCTCCTTCGATCCATTCGCGGAGTGGGAGAGAAAAGCTGCCGCTGAAACCATCGAAAGACATCACCATCGTTTCAAGGCGGTCAAGCCGACTCCTACGGTCATGGGTAGACTGGATTCCAAGGAGCTGCCGTGGCAGAAGATGTAGCAGCGGTCGGATGAAGATGTAGGGGATTGGGGGGGGGGTTTCTCGGTTTCTGCAAGGGCAAGGCCCATGGGCTGGCAATCGGGGGAGCCGACGGGGGTATTTGACTGGAAGTTGTGACTAGATTTGCACATTATCGAGGAAAGTTTGGATAGGAAGAGCTACTGAAGTCGATTCGTTATGGATGGAGAAAGCCTAGACGAGTTGAACCGGCGACGTGATACGCGCAACCGCGAGAATGTGGCGCTTGCCAATCTGGGAATCCGTACGTCGGCGGACATATTCGAATCCGCAGAGCGGCAGTTTGAGGAGGCCAGATCATGGAAGGCGCCGGCGCGGGCAGGACCGGCAGACGCTTCGGCGCTGGCAAGCCTGGGCATCCGGACGTCGGCTGAAATCTGGGAGGCGACACAAAGGCAGTATGAAGAAGCAGGGGAGAAGTTTCAGGCCGCCCGGCAGCAACGGACTCGAAAGCTGACAGCGTCGTCGAGGCGGACTGCGGGCGAGATCCAGAAAACGGCCAGGTATCGTGCTCCCGGACCTAGGAGGCCAGGCCGTCGAGGAGGACGGAAGAGGGCGAGTTCTGGCAGCACCGAGGAGCCGACGCCGAAGCGAACCAGCAATGCAGACCGTCAGGAAAAAACCGACGCCGAACGGGAGCAAGACGTTGTCGCCGTTTTACAGGCATTGGAAGATGAGTTCGCAGAAAAAGGGCGACTGTCTCACCGACAGGAGTGGTGCAAGCCGGTGCCGCATGAACGAAAGGTTGAGACGGTTCAGAACTTCTACAAGACATTCCACAACGTCGCGACGTTGCCTATTGTTGGAATAATTGGGAGCTTCCCCCTCACTTCAGGGTCACATCACAAAGTCCTAGATTGAAAGTTGAAAGACCTAGATGGAATCGCATGGGATATAAACCCCCAGGGAGCTCTCACCATGACAATAATAATAACAACCTTGATTTTATCAATCACACCCAGCATCACTGCGCAATTCAACAACAGTCAATGAGTCATACAGAACAACGCTACGAGATGAAATTCGACCTACATGATGATCGAACGCGCCTTGATCAAGCAGTCTGAGCTCAATAGCTTCATTCAAGAGCTAGGGCTGGAAGCAGACGCCTCAAGAAGGGTTCCTATAGCTGACATCCTGACCTCTGATGACTGGAAGGCCCTCAGGGAAGTTAGTCATATCTTGGAGCCGATCTATAATATGACGATGAGAACACAGGAATGGGGTACAAGCGGGGGTCACGGCCGGATCTAGGAGGTCATGACAGGGATGGAGTTTATTCTGGAACATCTCGAAGACTGGAGGGTTCTCTACGACGATGAAAATGCTCATCTAGCTGCGGAAGTAAGGCATACGATCCAGGGAGAGGAGCCCGAACCAGCTACGGGTGTGAAATCAACATCTGCGCGACCATCAGCAGTCGGACAAATCCGAGAGCGACCCTCACGCCAGCCACGACTACCATCACGACTTCAGGGGTATGAGATCACGCCGTTACGCCGCCGCGGCGAAATAGCTCTTCCGGCATAGTTTAATGAAGATGCCCTCCCTGCACATTCTCGAGAGGACTACCTACAGGGCGATGCTCGCTCTATGAGTACTATTGCTAGTATGGAGGGTCAAGAGCGTGCAAGCATCAAGGCGAGCATCAATAATGCTTGGATTAAGCTTAACGAGTACTACATTCTCCTCGGGCGATCGCCTCTGTTTGCGGCCTCTGTTGTTCTAAATCCGGACCTTGGCCTCCGGTGGCTCGAGACTAACTGGACCTCCCCGGAGCAGCTACAATGGCTTCGGGATGCAAAGGATGGCATCAAAGGCTACTTTGAGCGTTGGTACTCAAACGACGATGATGCCTCTGAGGAGAGTATTTTCGCCACGCCCTCGTTAACGCCCCGACCTGAGCAAATTAGGCTTGAGCAGTGGGTAAAAAGCCGGCAGCCTAAGCTCTCAGCAACAGGCAGTGAGCTTGAACGATACTACAGGCTTGAGCCGGAGCAGGTGAATGACCCTATTTAGTGGTGGATTGATCATAGGAACGCTTTCCCGCGTTTAAGCAGATTTGCATTAGACGTCCTTACTATTCCGGCCATGGCAACTGACTGTGAGAGAGCATTCAGTCTTGCGAAGCTTACAGTCACCTCACAGCGGCATTCCCTGCTTGGATCGAGCATTGAGTCGGTCCAATTACTGAAGAACTGAATCAGGGGAGGGCGTGTTACTCTAGGGGCCCTATGCTTGAGCAACAAGGCCAGTTAGAACCTAGGGCAGGATCCTGAGGATGGGGATAGCTTCACGTGACCTATGATATATCAGATATCTATCAATCAATCAATCAGATCAGATATAGAGGGCAAATTATCAGTTCAGATCAGATTTGGGTCCTGATCTGATTTGATTGATCTGACGGCAGCCCTGGTCGTTATGAACAATGATACGAGATGGAATTCCACTTATCTCATGATCTCTCGAGCGCTCGTCAAGCAGGAAGACATTAGGGCGTTCTTGGTCCATCCAGACGTGGAGAGATGGCTACCCGAGGCCGATATGTTGAAAGGGGATGACTGGAGGCTCTTGGAAGAAATCAAGCACATCCTTGAGCCATTCTATCTGCAGACTATGAGAACGCAGGGTTGGGGCAGTGAGGGAGGTGATGATAGGCATGGAATACTTGCTGGAATACTTGGAGGATCATCGAGAATTGACGACATCGGGAAGGATCATCGACACTATCTGAGACTCACAATCATCACCGCCTGGCAAAAACTCAATGAGTACTACACCAAGCTTGGAGAGTCGCCGTTGTTTGCCGCATCTATCATCCTCCACCCTTCACTCAGCATGAGCTATCTGGAGGTGAATTGGGCCTCGGAGAAGCAGCTTGTGTGGGTGAGGGACGCCAAAATTGGACTCTCAGACTACCTCTACCGCTGGTACCGCTGCAAGCGGCCGGTGGATGAGCAGCGAAAGGCGATTGCGGAGACTGTGGCATCCCCAAGCGTGCTACGGAAAACACCTGAAGACAGTGTGTTCAAGCCGTGGGTCAAAAACACTGGCGAACTTACAATGCCTCAAGAACTGGGTCAGGCATGGTGCGGTGAAGCTGGGCCCGACAGCAGGTGGGAGAGATGAGCTCCAGTGGGAGATTGGAAATAGCGCTATGGAGAGCACGGATGCTGAGATTTGAGATATTTGAAATAATTGATTAAATATTTCAAATAATAAATCCAGCGTCGAGGGCTATCAAATATCCCAAATATGACCCCGGATTTGATTGGTTTCATTTGAGGGCAGCGCTGCTGTCTCAACGTCTCGAAACGGGACTGGCGAGCTGTCGAGGATGGGGATGTTCGTGGGCCAACGTCTCCCGCAATATGGACAAAGATTCGACCCTGGGTAGCTATCGCGGATGAAATCATGGCTCCGTTGGTACGATTTAGGGGCCACGGTCTTCGGAACATCGGGACATGTCTGCGATAGGACGTGATCGGGCATATCTACAGACAAGACAAGGTCAGTCACACAATCTCATGATGGATAGACCCGAGCTTACTTTGGGAATGGATGGAGATGGCCCATGACTGCTACGGGGTGGCGATGGGTTGGGTATTGATGCTAGTGTGTATGTGTGAGTGAGTGAGTGAGTGAAAAAATTGTGACGCGTCACCAGGAATTATCACGACATATTCCCTAGTGGAGATGCCATCGAAATGGAGAGATACCTTCCGGGTAGTGTGCAGTACTGTAGTCTTGCAAGGGTCCACAAAATTACTAAGTATTTTAACATGGTTGAGGCTTCCCAACAGGGTTTTGTCACCCATGTGGTAATATGCAACCGTAGTCATGGGCAAGGAGGGTCGGTTCTGGATACTACAAGGTCGGTGGCATCGGAGTGATTTCAAACTTCAGGATGAGGCAAAAGGTTAAACTATCTTCAGAATGATCCCGCATGCATGTTATTCCTAGGTACCGCGGCTCCGACCCTCATATATCGGTCGAGTTTCTACGGCTAGGTCCCTGAGTCTCTGCATGCCATCAACTATGGCCTGATCCAGCTTGTTACCGATGAAATCCTGGTATCGTACAGGACTGAGAAGCTTGACCCTCGAAGCGTTGTGCACCTGGACAATTGTACGTAGAGACTAGTAAAATCGCATTTAGACGGTTCTCCATTGACCATACGATGTCCATGCAGCTCCAACAGCACTTCTTCGAACGTTTTGCCTTGGGCTTTAAAGTCAATAAGGGCAAATGCCGGAACAACGGGCAATCCGCGCCGAGCGCATTTGGCCGACAAGAACTTGAAGCGCGGGTTGGCCGGATCGAGACACGGTGAGATCGGCCGGATGAGCACTGTTCCCGCTGGGAGGATCGGGACGGCGAAGCGTTCTGTGTCTCTCGACCGCAAGAGTATGCCGAGTGGAGAACCGAAGTGTATGGTGACGTCGTCGGCAAGGTGATGTCCTGGGTATTTGTGATCGGGAATGACATCTACAGCGGTAAACTCCGCTCCAATTGACAATCTTCAGGCCGGTGTAGATGTTCTTGTTCACGACTACGGGCATCCCTTGGGCATAGAAAAAGACACCAGGGACCTTGCAGTGGGAATCGTCTCCTTATTCAATGCTCTGGGCGATCTCGACTTGGGATAGCGTGCCCCTCCGCCAGGTGTGGGTCGAGACGAAGACGGAGATGTGTCTTGTCAACCTAGCATTGATACACGAATGCAGACATTGAAATAAAAGATCAGTGTCGATTGTATTGCACCCCCATATCTAAGGAGCGACGAAGGTTGGTCTCTTATACTCGTGTTCAATCTGTTGATCTCATAGGCAGCAGGTTGCTGCCTGATGCTAGTTGAGGTCGTTCACGTTCATCGTGACCCTTGCCTAATTTTGGCCTCATTCCAACAATTTGATCTTGACAAGTTTTCTCCAACAGTATGTGAAGGTCTCCGGAGCTTGACAAGGATTTATCCCTTCAATGTTAAGCCTCATTCTTCTTATGCCTCCATCCCGTCAATATCGACGATATCTAAGCTCCTGTCGAGGCCCATTCAACAGCCTACTAACAAGAAGACCCCCCAGAGTCGACTTTGCCAAGGTTCGCTTGCTATGTCTGTCTGGATGTCCATCATGCGTCGCGTCTAGAACTGCCGCACCCACCGCTGCCGTTGCCACTCTCGTTCCCTTGGCCCCAGTCCACTCGCCAGGCTCTTTTCTTAGCCGGAATGCCTCCAGGGCAGCGGCGTCGATGGCGGCGTTGATGGCATGTTCTAGCTTCCGTTGAGACTGCGGCTCGCTTTCGTCGTGCCTCTTTCTACCATGGTGACGGGCTCTGCGGGATGACTCCGGGCGGCTATGGCGATGGTAGTGATGTAGTCGATCGAGGGACTGAGCACGCCTTTTCTCGGAATGAGAAGTTGAGCGATGACCTCGGGCTGGACCCCCAAGACCAAAACTTTGGCGATTTAGAGACCAGGCTCTTGGCCTGCCTCTGTCTTCGCTGTAATAGGCCTCGTCATCCGAAGAATCTGGATAACTGCCGTAAGGCGAACTCTTTTGGCGTCGCCAGGAGAACAGGTTATGCATGATTGCTGTATTGGGAGAAATGTTGAATGTTGGGGCCAATTCAGTGAGATGTTTATGGCACTATCAAGAGAAATTCATCCGATATATCCAACCTTCCGCCTCCCTGAGATATACCCCTCCTTCAGCGCAGAGGTGCGCCATATTCGCATCACCCTCGCCACATTCTTGTTTAATGCAATTATCGGGTCTCCTTCCATCCGTTCGATTGACGCCTGTGTGTGAATAAAAGGGAATTTGCGTCTGCTGTAGCGCATCGAGAACTTTAATCAATGACCACGAGTTTCTGCGCCACAGTCTATTGTATTCGTCCTGTCGAGTGATCGAGGTACGTACCGCGCATGCAGTGCCATGCTTCCGTTTCGCCACCAAAGTATATTTAACACAAAGGCCACTTCGTTCGTCTACTTAGCTGCTCATGCCAAGCAAATGCTGTGTACCAACACCAGTCTCGTATCTCGCGCAGGTCGCATAGTATTAAAACGCCAACGCGCATCTTCTATACAATCTCATCTTCTCTACCCACCCAAACTGGATCGACTCCATCACACCTCTACCTTCACCATGACTCTGCCATCGGAACCAGCCTACTACCTCCTCCCCAACCTCCAAGCCCTCGACCCCTCCGCCCGAGAAGTCGACCTCAATGCCTACACATGGCTCCAGACCACCATCATCGAAGACGACGACCTAATATTCGGTGGCAAAGCCCTAAGTACCTGGTTTGAGGAGGATCGTCGACGTCTAATCAGCAGTAATTGAGGATGGTGAGGAGCGAAGAGGACGAGGGTGTGTATGGAAAGATTACTCGAGGTTGGGCAGGTCGCATAAGACGTGAACGGCGAGAGATTTAGCGGAACGGAACAGTCTCGATGAAGATATCCAGAATACATCATATATCCTCAACTAAACCACACAACAAAACTGTTACGCCTCACCGCGAATCCCTCCACCTACTTTCAACCTTTCTCAGCTCTCCTCAGCCAGCCAGCGATGCCTTCAAACTCAGCTCGTCCATGACTCAGCATCAGCGCTCATCTCTTCATATCGGCAGCGTTATCATACCATTAGCACCACCTCTCCGGAGGACCACACTGGTGTTCTCTTTCACACCTAACTCCTACCTGATACACGCATGCTACATTGGATTCATTATTTTACTCAGAATAACACTTCCCGCTCTCGCTTAACGACTATCCCACGTCAACTTGAATCTTACCGTCTCTTACTAGCTCCCATCAGCATCGGAGATACGAATTTAGCCTTTGGTGCTCTCGCTCTCATATCGCACTACTGATATAGTCGTACAAACAAATTACATCTTAGGGCGTTCTGCATTTAGGCTACCCCTCTGGTTTCAGTGATTTTTAAGCTCTAGGTTTCTCTCCCCGGCTATATATCTGCTCTGGCGCAGCATATGGATGGTGGGAAAGCGATGGCAATATAACTTCAATCACTTGTCTCGTCTGTTTATCTGTGCGACGTGATATATGCTATTCTCTCCGTCGAGAATCACGAAACCGCCACTCAGCCTCACAGAACATGTCAACTATCCACAAGCACTTCACGATCCTACAAAATATCATCCCTCAAAACGGAATAACCATATTGCGGCCGCCCCTACAATTACATTTGCCTCATCGCGTCCCCATCGCATTTAACCTTCCCAGTGATGTCATGCATCGCTCGCGCCTGACCCCCGCTGGACTCTCGCCACTTCCCGCCAGAGCATGTCACCAGTTCGCTTTGGTGCCACTTATTCACTACCGACGAGCAAATATCATATTGGGGGCGTAGGGCCCCTTAGATCAATTATTATACGATCTGGTGAGGATGCTGGTGACTTCATCAAGAGTACTCGCCTTGCCATCGCCTGCAGCCTATTTTACCATTCGCGTGTGCTACACCTGACGGTGTATACCCAGCAACATCCACCCTGCCTACCACAATAGCTATTTTGTGCAAATTCCCATATCACCATGCTTTCTGGAGTAAACATTGTGAACACATCGATAGGCCCATTGGAGTTGCACTTAGAAAGGACAGTACATAGAGGATTGGGGCGAACATGTAGCTGTCGGGTGACGCACATCATCCGCCGATTGGTGGGGTGAGTGGTAAGGTACACCACGTCACTCCAAGGCAAAGTATGCGGCATCGTGGAGGATTTGGCGAAGCTATGGTTGTTTATTTGACGGTGCTACAATGTTGGAGCCTCACTTTTCCTTGCCGTGAGGTGCTCTACTACAATTGCCCATGCTAGTCACTGCAGCTTGCGTGACGAAGTAGCTGTCGATGGTTGTCTAAAGGTGCGATTCCACGGTTCCCTGAAAAAGAGTTTAGTGATTATGACACCATGATTTGCTCATTGAAGCCTTCTCGATAGTTGACCCCACTTACCTTTGTATCTCTAAGGTCCCTCTGTTCGACTATGTATGCCTCTTTATTAACCAAGATGACCAACCCACCAAACTTGTTCATGCCTTTGTTCACGTCCTCACGACGGGCAGTGGCAGTCTGCGGATGCAATATAAATTAGGGTATTGCTCGTTAACTCGCAGGTGTGGTTAGTCGGTTTTGACTTGGTTGAGCAGAAACTAAGTTGGAAGTCCCACAAAGCGGCACAGTCACTGCGTCAAGCACACGCAGGTCTGCCAGCGTGGAGAGTGTTCGGCCAAGTATTGGTCTTAATGGTATCGCCCTTCTCTATTGCGCATCGTAGTTGGTGCCATTACGATGCAGACGTAGCCCAATCGACCATGGTCGAATCCTCGTCATTTGTATCGTTGCGGCTGGGTTGGTAGGCATCGTTGTCGCCACCGCCTTAGAGCCGAGCAATCCCAAGTGGAAGAAGCGCTGGATCTGCAGCACCGCCGTTGCGGGAATTTCGATAGCATTTCGCTTTTCGGTGTCCTGGGATCTTAGTCTTAGGAGGCAGGCCCTATCGACACGATTAATTTACTGCATGACAGGCAGCATCTCATCCACGACTACGTACCCAATGAGGTTTTCACATGCATTTATGACCGATACTGTGGAAATCATGACGTCCATTACTGTGTCCTGGCCTGAATTGAAATGACATATAAGGGTCCAAATTTCTCTCTTCCAGACCTGGATAGTTCAACTTCTCCAATACAGATCATAACGAGTGTTGAACTATATATTAAACATTATGTCACTTCCGATTACTACTGAATCATCCAGCGTCATGTCCGAATTAAATAACGAGACCACTGTGCAGAATGAGCGCGGCCAAGACGTTTTTCTCACCACTGGGCGCTCCAAGATTCAAGACAAGGCACCTGAGCTCCATCCCGATTCCGTATGGCAACCATCATCACATGCCTGCGAACCTGCAGCTAATTATTTATTTTAGGTCCACCCCACCGGCGCTGAGCCCGGCCAGTTTACCAACAGAACTCACGCCAAGGACGGAGGCAAGGCGTCCATCGTGCCCCAGAAGCTACAGGAGAAGCTTCCTGAGAGTGTTGAGCGTGCGGTCCCTAACGCCATGCACGACACCGGTGACACTGGTGGCCTGCACCGAAAGCAGGAAAAAAATTAGGATTAGCAATGAGACTGGAAATCTTAGAAGGCCAGTTTCATCTTGTGTACTACACAACCACGTGAGCCTATCCTGGCTTAGAAATATTTTTTGAGGGCTAAGTCAAGCACCCATGTAACCGACCCCCCTGGTAACCGACCCATCTGCAAGACTCAGAAAATCCATCGATCTATTTACAATATTTTAACAGAACTTTGTCAAATAAATAGCTAAAAATGTAGAGAAAATGGTATTTAAAAGTCTCTCAATCGCTCTCCTCGCTACTCAAATCCTGTCTAATATACCTTTTTGTAGGCCGCCTGACGCGGGTTGATCGGCGCACAGGGGTCGGATCTTCCTCCGACTCAGAGCTACTTTTCCCATCCACCACAATACAATCAAGATCGCCTTTCTGTGACTGAATAACACGTTGATCAGGCTCACGATTGGCCTCTGCAAGTATCTGTGCGAGGCTTATAAAGCATTCGTTCGGATCCTGCCTGATTTTCCGTTTTTTCTTCGGTTGCGCCGCTTCAAGCTGGGCGCGTAACCGCTCAATTTCGCGGTCTTTCATCGCGAGCTCGATTGCAACCTTGTCTAACGCCGCAGCCGCTTTTCGAATTGAGAGCCGTGAAGAAGGAGAGCTGCTTTTGGCAGAGAAAAGCTTTACAACGTCGCCGCCACGCTTTGGCGTTACGATATCGTGAGTTTCTGAGGGAGGTAGTGCCGACTTCGTGAGCACCATCACCCAACGCGAAGCGAGCGGTTTGTTGATATTCACAGGCCATAAGCCAGCTACCCGCCATCCAGATCGAATATTTTCCTTCCGGAAACCGATTTCGCGGGCTCTCGCATAAAAATCGAGAAACCTTTGCTTCCCAACCCGGGTAGAATCCGTCAGAGCGGTATGCTCGCCAACCAAAGTACGGTACGCCGCCTTCAGACTAGAAAAGCAACCGAGATCTAAAGGCTGGAGTATATGAGAACAATGTGCCGGTAAAAAGAGAAGATAAACATTGTTCAGGTAACACTTGGCCATGAATTCCTCGGTTGCATGCGAGCCGTGGCCGTCAACGATTAATAAACGGGCATCAGCTGGATCTGCAGGAGCCGTTTGGGGAAGGAATACCTTCTCAAGCCACTCTAACGCGATAGAGTTGCTCGTCCAGCCATTTTTTGAGAAGGTAACTTGCCAACCAAGGTGCTTCTCTAAAAATTCGCCTCGGAACCATTGCTCTTGAATGCTTTTCGCTTTGAATATAACGAGCGGATGGAGGACAACCCCGACTGCTGATATACACTCAATAATGGAAGTCCACGTACGTACGGTCGCTGTTTTGACTGGTACCGCGTTAGGACTCTCCTGTGACGAGCCGATCACGAGGCCGTTAACGCTCTGGCCTTCCATAATGCCGCCCTCGTCGGCGTTATACCGTCGTTCGGGGGGGATCCAATCCACGGTCTCATACACGTCGAACAAGCGCTTGATATTCGCCGGGGTCGCAGCATTTACACGCTCCCAGTCTGTACGGCGACCCAACTTTGTCTTCAAGGCAGGGTGGCGCTCCACGAATCGCGTAGTCCACTTCCTTCCTAATGGCGCGTGATCCCCGTGACGCGCGAGAACGCTGCGGACGATAGTTCGCACTTGCGCCTGAGTTGGAGCGTGGCCGAGCTTTTCCTGTCGCAGAATCCAGCGCTCAAGGCCATCTTCTTGATCGGCGGTAAGGCGTAGTTGTTCTTGGCGAGCGACCTGACGACTTTGCGCACCAGTGAGGCGACCTCGTAGGGTGCTGGGTGGTAGGCCGTTTTTTTTTCGCGGCGGTCTTCCAAGAGACCCCATTCTTGACGTCTGCAATGGCATTTTCTAGGTCTTCCGCAGAGTATACCGGCATTGTAGAAGTAAAAGAAGAGGATGAAGTAAGAAAAAAGTGAATTGAAGAAGAACTCAATTTATCGTGGATTTAAATCCTGGTGTGGACGCGTCTGAAGACGCGTCTGAGGTGGGGGTCGGTTACCAGGGGGGGTCGGTTACATGGGTGCTTGACTTATTCTCTACCTATCTCCTGAGTGCGCAGAAAGCTCCAAGGAGGTCACAGCATTGGTATCAGGCCAATCAGATCTCTCGTTAGGAATAATACCTTATTCTAGCGCTAAGTCTCGCGGAGGGAGTAAGTAGACATATAATAAGTCCTTGACAGTCACGCTCCCCGAGACCCCCTGAATAGGGCGCTGACTGTTAAAGGCCTAACACTGGGGCGAGTTACGGCTTGGAGCTTTCTGCGCACTGAGGAGATACTACGTTGCTAGACCTAAAGAATTGGTTATACTTGGCCAAGATCTTTTTTCCTATTGCGAGTGGAAGCATCACATCCTCGATGATAAGGTCTGTAACACTAACACCGAAGCTTTTGAATGAATACTAAAATCCTTCCGACATCCCCCTAGCTCATAGCCGAGTCAACAATAACTGGTCACTGCATAAGCCGTCAATCCAGAGATAACGCAGGAAGAGAGATGGGGCCACGACAGCGGCATCTTGAAACGTCTTGGGGAGTTTAGCGAGCCTGATCGTTTAACAATGCTGCGTCGCATAGGGGGCGTAAGCCCTGTTGAAAGGCGAGACTCGAGAGGTTCATTAGCAGGGCCAAGGTCAAGACTTTGGTTAGTAGCCGTGGTGTGGCTCTCCTAGAGTGGGCGCCTGGACATGCATATTAGGACTCGTCGAGGTCTAGATGGCCAGCGGGGTAGCTACTGTATGTTAGTTGCATTAAACCCAGGTCTTCAAGCAAATCTTGCTATTATTGAGAGACTCCTACTTCTACCTGGCTCCTTCGTGCGTTATGTCCTGTGACGCAGCCGCCTAACGCCTGACCTGGCGAGAGGTCTAAGTATAAAGACCGTGATCATGCCCGAGTTGAGCGCCGGTGCTCTTCAACTCTTCCATCTTCTCCTCTACTTCTCAAAGTACATCAGAAGGGAGTGTTAACGCTGTCGCGCTGCATTATTCCTCAATATTTTCTTTCAATCGCTCGACTGAACGGTTATCATCCACCGACCGGGGCAGAGATACCTCCAATGGACATCCATCAGCAAGCCCCAATGTCTAGCACGCCGTGAGTCCCTTCCCTTAGCCGTTGGCGACATCCTTAGTAGAGTTCTTCGGATCTCAGATGAACCCAAGGTGCTCAAAAAACATTTCATGGGACTTCTGACCGGGAAGCCCGAGTCAGAAAGGTTGAAGCCAGAAGACAGGTCCTCAAGACATGTATCGTTTTTCGTCAACAAAGTATCCGATCCGGTCCTCGGTGATTGCAGACTCCGCAAGGACCGCCTTTAAGTCAAGTAAAAAACACCATGTCGACTGCCCATTGTGTACGTCGATATTTATTCCAAACAGAGAAGGTAATCCAGGACCAGCAGGAGCTCGTTAGGCCATGGTCTATGTGGGCGAGGTTTGGGTACCGCATTAAAGCATAAGAGACATCAGGCAGCGAGGAGTTGCGATATCGGGTTCAACCTGCATATAGCGTGTATTTGGGCATGTCATCATTATTTAGTTACATTGCGGGTCTCAATTTGACCAAGGCAGGAATGTGATTTGTCAACTGAATCTCGAGTTTATTGTGATTCTTGAAAAGATCATGACCGATCAATAAGATATTAAAATTGGATGCAGAGCATCGTGTCGGCCAGGAGATGCCACGATGAAGGAGGGGCTATGGCCAAACATAGTACGAACAAGCGGCTAGAAGAGATGAGGAGTTCATTTTGTATGGCCAAGAATTCATGTTATTGAGGGAATTTGTTGGTGCCCATGTCAGGGGCGGTTGAGTAACAAAGGAATGGAGACTTGACAGTGGCCAAGTCCTTTGGGTCTCAAAACCTTCAGCTACAATAGCCACTGATCCATAGATGACATTATTAATCTCTGACCTTCTTCCCTCTCGATGAGATATCTCTTATCACTCTATCGGTCCGTTGCGTAGCCCTCGTACAGCTATATTATTCTAGTTTCCATAAATTAAACCATGAGGCCTCAGCCCTTCGACGGACAAATTTATTATAAGACTACTGACGAAATGGAAAAGAAGCGAGCCGTTGTGGTAGAAGGGCGGAACTGCCTTGGCCCTTGGGCCCTTGAGTGGATTCAGGCAGGCAAAGCCATGGCCACGCAAGAGGTCTTCGTGTCGGCACCGGTGGTCGGGGCATTCTAATGGTCTCACATCGGCACCCATAAATTCCAGTGGCAAGTGAGTGAGCTGTTCCGAGGTGACTTTTGAACAACTTCACAAGTTCGCCGACCCTACCCTCGAGGGTCTCGAGACAAACTCCATCCGAGCAGGGCCCATCACCACAAAGACAATTCCCCCACACGGCACACACGAGCACTACCCAGGTACGTCATTGTAGGTGAAGGAGGATAATGGCGTGGGAAATTTGATCCAATGGAGATGTGAAGGTGACAAGTTGGGAGTGTGTATTAGCGTCATTTCGGGCATAGAACTTGTTTCGATCATCTTGTCCACCAAGCTTAGGGTAATGTAGGTGGGCTTAAATGACAAGAATCACGCCACAGATCTGCCAGACAAAACACCGCGACGGCCGCCAACTACCTCGATATTTCAACCAAACGTATGTATAAGGCCTTTACTCTAAGATCAACAAACCACCTGTACCCAAAACACCATGCCATACAAACCAAAAGAGCACCACCACCGACAACACCACGGGCGGCGCCAAGTTCGTCACGCGCACGCTAGGAAACACGATCGGCAGGCGTCGTGCGCACACTCGTCAGCGTGACAGGAGCAGTGGCGCGCGGCGTGGGTAATATGCAATACGGTGACTGGTACCACCGACTTGACGGGGTAGCAAGTCGGAAACACGCTGGGCAGCGTCGGTATGGGCGTCGAGACCAGAGAGTGGGCTCAACAACGTGGTAGAGGGTGTGGAGAAAGCGGGACAGTGGAAGGGCCCCCAAAGATGGGCTGGAGGAGTTGATGAGGTTCTTTTTGATTGAGAGGATGAGGTGAGGGATATGTCCGCTTTGTACGGTATATAAACGGGTCAAATGAAGTAGCTCCTGATTTAATTTATTGCACCCAGAATTTAATAGACTCGTAAAATAGACCCAGCCATCCTCAGCATGGTAGTCTTTATTCTTACTGTTACATCCGACGAGACTCGCAAACACTCGCCGCCAGCCACGGACTTACCATTCGGACTCATCCTCCTCGCCATCTACATCCTGGCACTAATATGTTATGTGATGTTTGTTCCCCGGTATCATAATCTTCGAGGCAATATATACTGAGGTACACTAAGCTCTTGGCTTCTAAGACCCTATAGGCATCCAAGCCGAGATGCAGTGGCCGCAGGATATGGGACTATGTCTGGCGACGATATATCAGAGTTGATTAGCGACGGCGGGTCTGAGCCGGCGCTACTGGACCAAGTTGCCCCTGAACGAACTTATAAGCAGTGGAAGGCCGAAACGAATGATATGGCGAATATTGCATTCGGTTTTGATACCTGGTGGGCACACGAGTCTAATACTATATCAACTCTATTTTCTGACTATTTCTCAGTGCAATTTGTTTGGAGCCAATGTTAGACGAGGACGTGATCCGGTATTTACAATGCGGTCACATCTTTCATTCAAGTTGCTTCAGTCAATGGTTCTTTAGACGCCACGACACCTGTCCTATATGTAAATCATGGATTATAACCGACCAGTTCAACGATGGAAGGGCTGCCTAAGCCATAAGCTTCAGCAATAGTAGTTAGAACACCCCACACACCTAGTGACAGTGTGGAAGCAGAAAACCTTATCCTTGTCGGGAGTGAGTGAGTTCGTTGACTCGTTCTCTAACCTCAATCATCAGGAGGAACTGAGCCAGGAGCGTGTATTTCTGAGAAGCCAAAGGTTGCTGTTGCTCCTATCCTTGGCTGCAGTATAAAGGAATCAGGATAAGGCTTTGCTTCTTGTTGATTGTCATTGCTTCCATCATTCAGCTAGTCAAACTCGTGAGAAGCCATTTGGCGTGCTTGCAGTTGGGAGATCACAATGAATTCACTGTTTATCCTCGCCAACAGTCTGAGTAGAGGCAGAGAATACTAGGGACTAAGCCTGAGTAGGCATATGTATAGGTGTAATTACCAGCTATTTTAGAACACTCAACAATGAGGCGAAAAGGAGAAGTAGTGCTTAACTAAGAATCTCGTTATGGGGCAGTGTAAATTAGACTTAGGCTGAAGGTATATCCTCTTTCCAGACGACGGACAAAAACGGCTGTCGGCTTACTTGTCTAGAATAACCGCCGTGCTGGAACTGCGATGTCGCGACCACCCAATCCGTTCACCCCAATAAGCGAGTGTCCCTCCTGACGGTGTTTACTGCTACAATAATAGCCAACAGCCATCAGAAGCCGGCCTTCGGCCTACCCCGGCACCAGAACACAGATACTGGAGACACCGGCGTCAATCTGCTTTTCGGTAGGCGACTGAGTGCCCAAAGGGCACTGCCTGCGGGCCATGTGGCTCTTCAAGATCGAATGCGATACCTCCGTGCCCGATTGTTGATTGAACATACATGTGGGCAGCTAGACCCTGACGAGTCTAAAATCGCGGCAGCTAACCTCCATGTCAATGCTCTTACAAGAATTGAAGAACAAGATGGCTTAAATGACGCTCTAAGGAAGAGGCTGTGGCCAGAGCTATGAACCACTTCTGCAGCTGGTAAGCCTACAATTTGACGAAGCGTAAGCAGAACGAAATGGCCATGAAAGGGTTGGTAACGGCGTAAAACGATTTCCGTCAAGGACTGGTAGATCGGTCATCCTTTGACACCACCACACGTGCTATAGATCCACGGCCCACGGGCAAAAGCCCGCCGCCGTCACCGTCTATCGCGCCCTATCCCGTGCCGGAGACTTCACTTGTGACACAAGGCGACGATTTTAAGAGTATACTGGCGGTTCTGAGCGACATGGCCAGCGTGGTCTGCTCTGTAAGGGCTGTATAGATTTCGGGGAAAAGTTACAGAAAGTCATATGAAAAAGGCGCCTTGTCCAATAAGTAGGTAACACCACTTGAATCGCATCCGGCCTCCACTCAAGTAGGAGCTGTAACGGCGCAAACGGTACAGGCATGTGATGGAAGCGGTGTGGCTGGACGCCAGCCGCTCACAGTAAAGTGGCTCAGCAGTCCGCGTTTTAAGTTTTCAGTTCATCAATCATGACGAGCGATGAGATGATGAAAGCCACCACACTGTGTTTTGCTCCAGTTAACTCCAGATCAAAAATTGAGGAAGCAAGGTGAAGACACATTGCTCGCTACGATTATCCGCATAGCTGAGGCTTTGCCCACGCCATGGGCGGAACCATCAACTTGAATTCGACGATGACAAACGATTCCGATGCTGGATCATCGGGTTCGCCTATCCTAGGCGCGATTGCTGCGGTTGCAGTGGTCGTAGTGGTCCTGAGGGCCATTGCCCAGTCAGCGTTTTCCCCCAGTTACCTGTGCCTCTACGCTGATGATCCAGATGCATGCTCAATCAGAGAAAACTCTCAGGAACACAGGGAGATACTGAGAGTCGAGGAGACGCCCCTAATGGCACAACTGGTCTCCAAACTCTCAACTCCACAAGTCCAGCCCAAAATTACAAAATTTTCCAGTCGCCCAAATCGCAGTTATCCTCGGCTTCGCACAAATTCAACTCGTCCGAAGTCTGAGCGTTGTAAAAGTTCCCGCGATGTGGCGAAGACAAGGAACACAATCGACAATGTTGGAGTGCGAAGGGAGGAGGCCGCTTCTTTGGGGTCTTTTTGATAAGAACCCGTGGTTAAATTGAATGTGCTTCTGGATATTGTACCCGGCCTCACATCCCGTCCATGGAGTTTGCATCTCGTACAAGTTCCGAAACATGAGCCTTCTGACCTGGGCTGATGTTGTGCTGCGGCGCCATGGCGGCCGCCCCGCGACGCATACCATTTTCCCATTTCTCGTGCTCAATATGAGAGTTCGGTCGAGAAACCGCCGCGTGAGAATGCTCAGCGCAACGTGAAAGAATTTCCGCAAGGTAGAGCGCATTGTACAGTCGCTGACTGCAGACCGGTTAGCAGCGGCCAGGGCGGAATTGGAGAGCTTGGGCAAGACTACTGACGATGATGTAAAGGAGCTCATCAGAAGTCTTTCGCTGTATGGTTATCGGCAGCCCATGTCTAGGAAGCTCCGTCTGAGCATGCGGCGCAAAATCTAATCACTCATTGTGTCCCATGGCGTGCCTGTGATTTGGTTCACGCTCAACCCAAACGATATCACTAGCCCGGTGAAGCTGCGACTGGCGGCATGCCGCACACACGACCCCGAAGCGGCCGAGGTTTTCTAAAAAGCCTCGACACGGCGTTCAAACGTACGCGGTTGGCCATCTTGGACCCCTTGAGCTCGGCCATATTCTTCCACCGAGAAATGACGTTGTTCTTCGAACATTATGTAAGAGTGGGAGAGGACTCGGTATTCGGGCGCATCAGCCACTACTATGGTGTCGTGGAGACCAACGAACGAGGGGCGCTTCATGTTCATGGACTGCTCTGGCTGCACGGAAACGCGCATCTGAGTTCGAGGCTTGCCGACATCGACGGCGAGGACCAATCACCTTGTCACCACAGATATATAATTGGTCTACGGGAGTGGAAGGGCGGGGTTGACAGAAGAGGCAAATGATGCACATTGCCTCTTTGCGTCAGTGGCCGGAGCAGCAAATTCTGCTCCTCAATGCCTGGAGCTCTGCAGTACAAGAATGTGCCAACGCTGCCGACGTTGCCCGACTCCCAACATCGGCAAGCCTTCTACCACTTTCCAATATGTCGTCAGGTCTAGAATGGACGTATAATCCGTGCCTCGGCTGTGGCACCCAGACAGATGGAGCAACGTACTGCTCTGATTCCTGTCGGCTGTCAGAATATGAGAACACGGCCGCATCAATGCGACGTTCGAGCTCGCCTTCTGTGCGGATCACACCATCCTCGTCGACATCGCCAGCCCAAGAAGTCATGGCGTCGACCAAGGCAAAGAAAGAATTGAGAGCGTATAATCTGTCATTGGACCAGGCAAAGGTGCGGAGGAGGGCATCGCATTGAAAGGCCAAGTATCTCCGCTTCATTCATTTTCGTTTTAGGCACAAGGCCTGCATCGGGGCCCATATCCTCTACATTAGCATCTGTATATTGTGTTCTCCCAGAGGTATCCGAGCATTACTAGTATGCGCTCATTGAAGACAGAATTTCAAGTAGAAACACACAAGGGATGCAAGTCTCCCGGCCTGCTGTGACGATAAGCAGGCCTGAGCGTCTTAACCCTTGAATGGGCCTTTGTGCCCATGCAGCTTGTCCAGGGCTGCGACGGTCCATGTTCCCCTGTCCGGTTTATCATCCCTCATTATATAACAGGACGCTAATCAGCGGGGGCTAGGTACCGTTACCGAGAACATCAACACGGTTACAATGAACGGCCATTTGGGGTTGAGGATCGCGTTCGCCTTGCCCTTGTCATCACTCAGCTCCGAGGTGCACAAGCCCCCCAATTCCCGATCCTTGTGATCCTAGATCTCCTGTGAGCGACATAATCCGCGGATTTCATACTGATTGCATGGACTCGGATATTGTTAAGTTAGTGTGAGCAGTAACGGTCCCCCCGTCCGGTCACCCGCCATCACATCAACTGTGCGAAGAGACTCCAACGCCACAGCTCCCATTAATTTGCAAGCTAACAATACAAGAAAAATAAAGTTCTACTCTTAGTCTTCTTCCGAGTCTAGATCTCGTTCCAGATACCGTTGCGAGGACCGTTTTGCCCTCGTCGACCGGTGTCGTAGAGGCTCTTCCTCACTTTCTTCCTCCACTTCTTCTGCTGCTACTACACAACTGCCCTCTCGAGCTGTACGCTGTCCCGGCGTTTGGTTGTGTTGTAGAGCCACTTCTGCAAGGCTCACGAATCTTTCATTCGGATCCTGGCGGACGTTGCGATGTTTCGGCGGTTGAAGCTGTTCCAATCTAGCGCGTAAGCTGGTAATTTTACGGTCTTTCAACACCAACTCAGTACTGCGCTTACCTAGTACTATACTAGCCTTCCGAAATACTCCCCGTGTGTGCGGGCTTCTTGTCTCGCTTCTGAGTATTTTTATGATACCCTGGCGCTTCGTTGGGGTCGAGATAGAGTGGGGGTTTGAGAAGAAAAAGGGGGGGGGTTGGTTGACGCTCACTGGGCCACTACCCAACGGTTTGGTAGCGCTTTTAGCTTTTTCTTTGGATACAGAGCAGTCGCTTTCCATTCAGGCTGAATATTTGGCTTTCAAACTGCACTTTCATGAGCTTCTGCATCAATTCGAGAAATCTTGCCTTCGCAGGATTAGTTTCATCGGTCAAAGCCACGAAGTTGTCCACTAAACGTCGATATGTTGTCTTCAAGCTCGAAAAGCAACCCGATCGAAAGGTTGTGTGACGTTGGAAGTATGTACTGGTAAGAACAGCAAATAGACATTATTGAGAAAGCATTCTTTCATAATTTCGTCGGTAGTATGAGAACCGTGGCCGTCGATGATTAACAACCATGCCTGGGATGGATCTTGGGGTCTGTCTCGGGTAAGAAGGTATTTTCCAGCCACTCAAGAGCTATATCGTTACTTATCCAGCCATTTTCTGAGGATATTACTTGCCAGGTAGGGTACTTTTCAAGGAATTGGTCTTTGAACCACTGATCTTGGATTTGTTTTCGCCTTGAAGACGAGCGGCCTGATGGCCACCCCGTTGGCTGAGACACACCCGATTATAGAGGTCCAAGGCCGTGAAAGATTCGCTTTAACAGGCACCTGTCCTGGCCGAACCTGCGAGCTATCGACAACCAAGCCGTTGACGCCCTGGCCCCCCATAATGCCTCCCTCATCAGCATTAGACCGTCGGCTTGGAGGGATCTAACTCATGGTCTCGTAGAGGCCGAAAAGCTTGTTGATATGCGCTGAGTTCGTTGCATTGACCCGCTGCAAGCCAGTTCGACGGCCCAGCTTGGTTTTGATGGATTGGTGACGTTGTACGAAGGCAGTAGACCACCTTTTTCCAAGCGGACGATAGTCGCTCTGCGATCTGAGGATCTTCAACGCGATGGAACGGGCTTGAGCGTGTGTTTGAGCACATCCAAGGCCGCCTTGTCACAGAATCCATGTAGCAAGAGCTTCTTCTTGCACTGCTGAGAGACTTTGCTGGTTTTCGTGGGCTGCATTTGTTGGCTGTGCTCCAAGAGACCGTCATCGATGAGCAGTGCGTGGTATGCCATGGATCCGGGACGCAGCCTTGAAACACTGGCCATTTAAGACATTTTGCAGCGCGTTTTCCATGTCGGCTTCAGTATAGCTACCCATAGCAGTTGTAGAAGAGAATGATAGAAAAGATTGCAGTTCAATTGAACAAGAAGGTGGTGTTTGGTGATGGATTGAAGGTAGTATGCGCTAGACCCGTGTGGTGGTTTTGGCCCGTCTATTGTTACAACCCACATGAACTTTAATCGTTCGAAACGAAACGCCGTCACGTAGACCCGACTATGCGCTGAGAAAGTGCATCCAGGGACGCATATAAATTCTATTGCTCCTGTACCTGGACCGAATCAATTTCGCGCATGTATGACCACGAACTCGCTGTCACATCTGGGATGTAGCACGACATACACAGAGGACAAGTGTAATGGTGCCTCAGATACCATGAAACAATGCAATCCGAATGAAAGCTATGCCCACACGATAAGCAGCGGACGGTATCGCTGTCCCGCATCCCCTCCAAGCATATCGCACTGTACATAATAACGGGAGAGGTTAGTTCGAGATCACGAATCCATCATCTCGTTTGTTGAGTAACCTACCAGGTGACTAACGAGTCGGGCCAGGCCAAATGCCCTCCTGTGTCACGAAGTTTTATCTCCATTTTCACTTGCTTATACGTCCTCTGCGGAGCTATCGAGTCCAGCTGCTGCAGATCGCTAGACTCCGCGTTTATGCTGCTTGACGACTGTGCGCTCTCAGGATCCTCTGGGCTCGCGAGCTGGTTGCTTCTGGCGATTTTGTATCTGTATCATTGCCAATCGTTAGGCCCAAGAATTACGGAGCGGTACTCGTTGGTTCGGGGACGAATATTCTTACATGGCAGGTATGATATAAAGGACAAATATAATACCGAACAAGATGAGTGTGGAGAGCCATCCCTCGATCGGCCGCACCGGCGTTTGATCGTCGGGGCTAGTTGGGGAATTATTTGATATCATGATAATTAATTGGCGATCGGTCAGTAACACCACCTTTTTCTAGCTTACCGTAATGCATAAGGCTCGTGGGGTGGGGATATATATGCTCTGCGGCTTGGTGTGCATGCCAGGTGCAAGTTGCCCGACCCCCTGCTTAATATGGTACTGATCAGCCCAATCGATTTCGAAGTGATGCGAACATCGGTGCGAATGGCGCGATAAATGTTTCTCGGTCTCCCGTGTGATTGGGGCACATTGCAGCAATTTTGGCCTGAAGTTGCAGGCAAGGCAGGTACTCGAAATCCTTTTCGCAATGGTGGCGAATCTTTGGCAGCTGGTTTGGCGGTTTCTCACAACCACCAGCAGGAAACTCGAGACTCATTTGTCGGTGCAAACGTCATCATTATGACAAAATACGTCCATATATGGTTTTTCTTGTGTCATTTCTGCCTGAACTGGGTTATTCAAGTGCATTTCGAAACGCTATTGGCAGGTCTCATGAGCCTTCGAGAAATGGTAGGAACCTCGATCTCGATCTCCCTCTACCAACTGAATGTAAAGCAATGCTTTATATCCTTGTCAACGCAAATCTTATCAAGATACACACAGAACAAGCAACAACAATCAGACCTAGAAAACATTTTATGCACGCCTGCAGGTCGACTCTTGAACAATTTCACGAAACTTGAAGCACCTAGCTCACAATCCTACTATCAACTAAACACGGCATAATGGCTTTCTTCCCGCGAAACCTCTACGACACTGACGTCTCTTTCACTCCCCTCTTCCGTCTCCTTGACGACTTCGACAGCTATTCTCGTCAGGGAATGAGCGGCCGCCGCACTAGTATACCCAGCTGGCAGCCCAAGTTCGACGTCCGCGAGACCGGGGAAGCATATGAACTCCATGGCGAGCTCCCTGGCATCAACAAGGAGGATATCCACATCGAGTTCACCGAGCCCCAGACTATGCTCATCCGTGGCAAGGCTGAGCGCACCTACACTGCTGGTACTCCCCCTGCAGGCCTCGTCGAGAGCGCTACCATGAGCGGTGCCATTACCGAGGGTGGCGAGGAGCTCAAGAAGGCCACTGAGGAGGAATACGAGTCCGTCTCACGCGAGGCCGGCACAGAGACTACTGAGAAGGAAGAGCCCAAGGCCAAGACGCCCGTCGACAAGGCCAAGTACTGGCTCAGCGAGCGCAGCGTCGGCGAGTTCTCACGCAGCTTCAACTTCCCTACTCGAGTCGACCAGGAAGCTGTGACTGCAAACTTCAAGGACGGTATCCTCAACATTGTGGCTCCCAAGGCCAAGAAGCACGAGTCGAGGCGCATTGCTATCAGTTAAGAAGCAATCAACCACGGCTTCCGAATAATGACAGCTTTGCGCTGTTTTCTAGTCTTCTCATGATCAAGACTGTTGAATAATTGGTCTGCTACTATTGGTCAACGGATGGAATATTGAAGACTTGGCTTGCCTTCCTAGCATGGTGCTTGCGCTCTTTTGTTGTAAATAGCAGAATAATAATCGACGAAAACTAAATGAATCAAGTTCGGCAGCCCGAAGCATTTGGCATCGGCATCCAACGCTCATACCGTCGAAATTTTAGAACCAGTCAACGGACGCTCTAGCGCAAAGATTCGGTTCAACGATCACACATTCCTTTCTTGCAAGGCCCTATCTCACTTGGTTCGCCGCTGCGCCGGTTCAGGGCAATAGCATTAGCTCCTAAGAAACATCACGAGCACAAGTAGGTCAAACCAGCTTGTTTTGCCTGAACGTCGGAAATATTAAGGAATCTGAGTGAAAATTGATGCTGATGGGGGTGGCGAAACTGGGGGTGGCGAACCTCTCGTTGCTGGGCGGGAAGGGTATGAAGTGGACCTGGGCTGTGTCATGCGATTTGAAGTGCCGAGGCACCCACAGATGTACCCTTCTCTCGTAACCGTTAGGTACGATAGTTTACTTGCAACCAGTAGGAAGCAACCCCCTCGACAGCGGCGGTAGTTGATCAGCAAACAAGTGACAGTGATCAACGCTCACCGGCTGAGCGCTCCACAATGACCACCGGTGACGTTTGACTGAGCTGTTCTGCTGTATTGAAAACCATGGTTGCAGTGGATGCGTCGGTGGTAAACCGTTTCCCGATGCCCCTCTAACTCGCCACTGATTAAAAGAGTCGTCATCGATTGAGCAGCCGAGACAGATGTAGTGACTCTCAGGGTCCCGCACGTGCTGCTGCAGGCTGCCAAATGGGCTTTCACACCTTGTGCAATAGGTATGGTGGCTTGAATTGCGTATGCTGCTCAAACGCCGCAGATACGAAACCCTATCATAACTTTCGCAGTACTATCACGCTAAGTAAAAGCAAATAGCAAATGTAACCGTTCACAAATGCACACGGATTGATGGGTGCATGCTATGACGTATGCCTGTGTATATAAATACTCTGCCTTCGCTTTCAATCTGTTTTCACAAAATCTAACTCACCCAACCGCCTCTGTCGAGGACTAATATTGCAACCGCCTGAGCCACACCCTTAAAATTTTCCTCATCCTCGGGTCCGTCCTCTTTCCCCACCTCTCCTCCCTCTCCGTGAATACAACGACAATTTTATTATCGCCATGGTCGAGTTCGTCCGCACCCAGATCCTGGGCACGACATTTGAGATAACGTCGAGGTAGCAAGTCTGAGAAATGGCATGCTGTTGCGGTGGTTAATTGGACCCTAGATATTCGGAACCTCAACCTGTGGGATTGGGAACATTTGGGCTCGTCTGGTACGTGACTGATTTATTCCGAACAGCGACTTCTGGGGAGTGTGGTAATGGATTAAACCCTCACTTAGCTCCGCGCGAGACCAGCTCACGAATCAAAACGTCGCCATCAAGAAAATCACGAACCCTTTCAGCACGCCCGTCTTGGCTAAGCGGACATACCGAGAACTGAAGTTGCTGAAGCACCTCAAGCACGAAAATGTACGCTCTAGTTTCCTACCAACCGCTTGCGTTTGCTGCTGACTCCCCCCTGGGTGATCTCTCTCAGCGACGTTTTCATCTCCCCGGTCGAGGATATGTGTGTCCAGCGGCGGCATTACTTGGCCAGCCTACTAATTGTTCAATAGCTACTTTGTTACAGAGCTTCTCGCTACGGATCTACATCGGTTATTAACATCAAAACCGCTCGAGAAACCGTACATCCAGTACTTCCTCTACCAGATCATGGTATGCATGCCCTGCAGAGGCTTATCCAACCAATCGTGCAGCCTCGCTGAGAATGGCGGCAGCGGGGCCTGAAGTATGTGCACTCCGCTGGTGTTGTCCATCGAGACCTCAAACCCAGCAATATCCTCATCAACGAGAACTGTGATTTGAAAATCTGCGATTTTGGGTCTGCGCGGACGGAGGATCCCCTGATGACCGGCTATGTCTCGACGCGATATTATCGGGCCCCGGAGGTCATGCTTACATGGCGAAGGTATAATGCAGAGGTCGACATTTGGAGCGCGGGATGTATCCTTGCCGAAATGCTCGAGGGGAAGCCCCTCTTCCCCGGCAAAGACCACTTGCACCAGTACACAATTATCACAGAGCTTCTGGGAACTCCCCCTAAAGATTTCATCAACACCATCGCAACCGAGTCTGTAGGTATTCCCAAGAGCCAGTGCAGCAGTATAGTATTCAGGTTGAGGCAGACGCTGCGGTTTGTCGAGTCCTTACCGAAGCGCAAGCGGCACCCCCTCAAGAACAAATTCAAGAACGCCGAATTTTCGGGTGAGATTCAGGAGTTATCCATCCTCTCTCAAGCGTCTGACGGTCTGACTGAACATCCCAGCCCTGGAACTCCTTGATAAGATGCTCGTCTTCGACCCCAAAAAGCGAATAACAGCCACCGAAGCTCTAGCCCACCAATACCTCGTCTCCTACCACGATCCCACAGACGAGCCTGTTGCGCACGCGAAGTCGACTGGAGCTTTAACGAGGATGGCCTGCCTGTGGATACATGGAAGATTATGATGTGGCCCTAATAGCCACCAAACTCGCCGATACCCTGGTTTACTGACGAGATTCATAGATACTTGGAGATGCTTGATCGTCGCAATGTCACACGAGATTTAGAGATCAAGGGCATAATTTGCCGAAATTGAGGGAATTCGCCAGCTGGTTCTGAGTATGGCTCAACATCAGTAGAGGAAACCCAATCCACGACTTCAACGTAATTGATCAATATATTGACCTAAATCAATCTGCATCTCGATCCACGAGGGCTTCGATTATATAATCCATCAATCCACAGAACCTGCCTTTTAATTGAGAATCCGCCTACCAGTCCACACATCAACAACCAACGACCCTCCAAGGCCTATTCCCACTCCATATACCAATAAACGGACTATTGACCCCTTTCGTCATTATTATCAAGGTCCCTACATACTATAATCAAAAAGGTAAAGGCAGCTATAGGTAAAGATAACTTCCCGGTTCGCAAACCCGCAACTATTCCCCGAATTAGGCGTTCAGGGTCTTAGTATATATTTACCTGAGGACTTACAGAGACATAGGCATAAAGCAAGATACGCTACATCGCTGCCGCATGGCAGAATAACACGGATTGGGGAAGATAAACACAGATAAGAAAGCGAACGAAAGGTAACCTGGCTATCAACGCAGTCCTGTATCTTGTGCTGTAGCCCCGATACCTCGCTGTCGGACTATCCCTATATTTTATTCTCCAGTCGAACGTTCACATCTCCACAGAGCACCCACTGTATTTATTTGTCATCCACTACTTGATACCTAGCCAACTGTGGTGCCCGTAGTTTACCGTTTCCTGCATCTGGTGATACGAACCTTCAAAGTCTACCCGTTGGTTTATGTATCGCTAAGGCTCTAGGCAAACCAACCTAGCTTGCTAGGTTGGCCACAAAATTGTGACCGTAACAAAACCTGAGACGGCATCACGATCTGCGGGATCATAGGCATTAGATTGATAGCACAGAAGTACCTTTGCTTCTCCAAAAAGAATTCCCCCAAACTCACTCGCTTTTTCTTCGGTTAGTAATTCTCAATAGAAATTTGCGTCATCTTGATGGCTGTCTCACATTTTTGTGACTCTCTCATAATTTTGTGGCCAACCTAGCTTGCTAGGTTGGCTCGCCTGCGGCCTTCGCCGCACATCAGCCAACGGGTAATGCTCTGGTTAACGTCTATATGACGTGGATGATGCAGCAAGATCCGTGGTATTAGGTGGCGACTGAACCTTCGCATTTTTGTGGCTGCTGGTGACTGCTAACCCCATTTCTCGTGCAATTGGACATACAATGGGCCCTTTTAATTAACAAGGTCAATATGGTACATATTGGGGGGCAATCATACTTGAAGGGTGGCGATCTCGAACTCCGCCCGTCCACCACGACTTCGTTGCTACATATTATCCCGATATCCGGTACTTGCCACCAGTTCTATACCTGATGGGCATTGACTAAATCCGTCATTTTGCGTATTCGTCCGCATAAGAGCCTGCTTCAGCCTACTTGTCACGATGCCTGCCTTCAAGGCGGACAAATTTGGTGGTTCTGGCCGGCAACAACAGCAGCAACAACAGGAGCAACAGCCAGCTGGCTTTGGCGGGTTTGGCTTCAACAACCCGAACTCGAATCGTACGTAACCTCATCAACTCTCGTTTCAGAGCACCTTTATCACTGACACTCTAAACTTATACTTGCCTTAGGCTTTGGTGGTGCACAATTCGGTTCGAACGCTCCATCAGCCACTGGTTTCTTTGGAACATCCCCATGGTCAACGCCTGGAAGCTCTGGTGGTAAGATCCCAGTCATAGATTTGTAATGCCCTTCGTTTCGCCCTGCTGTACTAACACTTAAGTTCCCATCGTTTAGGAGCATTCAGTTCATTCAGACCGGAATCGTCTAACTGGCTTCCCGCTTTCCAGCCCTCGCCGACTAGCGCTGGATTGTTTGGGCAGCAAAATGCCACGCCAGGGACGACTGGATTCAGCAGTTATGGTAGCAGTAATGCCGCGACAGCCTCAGCTCCGACCACTTTTGGAGGCTCGTCTTTTGGTCTAAGTGATAGCAAGACGGGCTTCGGTACAGGAGCAAGCTCTACTGCGAGCAATTTCGGCTCAGGTGCGAGGACTGGATTCGAAACTACCGCTCCCTCTGGCTTCGGGGCTCCAAGTAGACCGTTTGGGGGTCGGTCTTGGACAGCCCCTGCAATTGATACTTCGAAACATCCATTTAATCCATTTGTCGAACAGGAGCTGGGCAGCAGAGAAAAGAGCTCGCATCAAACCATTGTTGCTCAAGGTCCATACAGGAGTTCGTCACAGGAAGAGCTCAGGCTTGCGGACTATGCCCAGGGTCACCGGTATGGGTTCTCATTTGGGCCTGATGGCTTCGGCTTTGGACCTGGTTCTGGTACAGCAATACAAAAAAGTAGTTCTGCTCTGGGTCAAGGCTTTGGGATCCAGACTCGGCCTGCCGGGCCTGGCAGGGGGTTTAGGGCGCCGACAGCGGGTACAACTGGGTTCGGAGCAGCTACTCCTTCGCCGTTCGACCAGGCTAAGACTACGGGAGCATCTCCGTTCTCTTGGGGCCAACAAAGCCAGCGTCCTGGTCCCTCCGGGCCCCAGTCAGGTTCTTTTGGGGACACGGGAATCGGTCAGAGCACATTTGAAACCCCAGGGGGCACAGGTGGTGGGTTCTTTAAACAGCCCTTTTCTGGTGGTGCCCAACAAGGTGGTGATGTCTCGCGGCCCGTCACTTTCAGCTTTGGTCTGCAGGACCAGCAGCAAGCGGGAGAATTGATGTCCCCTGTTGGAGCTCAGAAACCAACAACAAGCGGAATATCCACAACGTTTCAATTTGGGGCGGATGCACCGTCCGGGCCTAATACGAGCAACAGTTCTAGCATCTTTGGTCGGAAACCTACTACATTCCCTGGGTCCTCAAGCGCAAGTCAACCATTGTCCACTGGAGGATTATTCAGCAAGGCGGGTGGAAGTGCCCAGATGGGCCAGCAGGCAACGCAGTTGCCAAGCACGAAAGGCTCGCTCGGTGAGACTCAACAAGTCCCATGGTCGCTTGGCAAGCAGAACCAAGCTGGTGGAGAGACCGGCCCGGTTGGTGCTGGGGGTTTCGGAAGGTCCGGTTTAGCATCTGGCACTTCTATGGCAGTTCAACAACCACAGCAAGCCACGGCTCTGGCAACGTCACAGCCGCATCTGACTACTAGGATCGTCGATGTTACGGCCTATGGAGCACCGTGGCTATTCCCAAGCGCACAGGGAAGCCTAGAGATCCAAGATCCAGGTCCGATAGCAGTCCGACTGTACGGCAAGGGCAAACCTAGGAGTAGGTCCATGTCACCTGGATTCAAGTATGGCCACCATAGGTTCGCCTCTGCCCGAACGTCTCCCAATTTTCCTGGCACTGGGTTATCGTCGGGGTCAGATATGCCGGTCAGCCAGATCGAGAGTCGACCCAAGAGCTCCTACTCGCTGCTTCCCCCAAGTACTAGACGTCGGCCGATAAAGGGCGCCTCAACGAGTGGATTCAGCCAACATACCACTCTTGAAGAAACAGCGTCGCCTAATACTACAACAGAGAGTTGGAAAACTGGCGACCGCACACTCTCTGAGATCTCCCGAGAGCTGAAGAAGCTTGACATAAAAAAGGGACCATCAAGAAACCTCTTTTTGGTTCCAACTAAGCATCAGGCTTGGGAGAAGGATATCAAGACCACACCGTTGATCGACAAAGTGGACCGTGACGACGCTCAACTTCAAATACCCAACTCTAATGTAGAGGGCAGAGCAAAGAACCTGTCTGTGGATACTCGTGACGAAAGTGCGAGCGGCCACATCAGTCAGCATAGCCCGACCATTCGGCCGAAAGACCACGAGAGCTTGGATCAAAGCAGAGCGATCACATCTCAGCAGCCAATCTCCATCGGGGGATACTGGGTGCGACCTACTAAGGAAGAAATTCTGGCTATGGACAAAAGCCAACGCATAAAGGTGACAGGTTTGACTATTGGACGCAAGAATATTGGCTTCATTCGTTTCAAAGTCCCAGTCGATCTCACAGACGTTGACCTTGACGATCTGCTCGGTGGTCTCGTCATACTTGAAAATCGATCAGCAACGGTATACGCTGCTTCTGCTGTGAATAAGCCTCCTATTGGGAAGGGCTTGAATGTTCCCGCGTTGATATCATTGGAACATTCATGGCCTCGAAGGGGAGGGGGGGGAGTCAGCGAGAGGTGGAGACGGGGGAGCAAGTGACGAGGCATATAGAACGTCTGAAGAACGTTGAGGGAACCCGGTTTGAAAGCTACAGCGAGGAACACGGCGTCTGGACTTTTTCGGTGGACCACTTCTCGACTTACAATGAATTCATGTATGAGGACAAGGAATAAACTCAAGGGCTCACTTGATAGGAGCGTTGGAAACCACATCATATTACCAAGGCCGGTCTGACACACGGGCTGTAGTAACTACGGTATCAGACTTGGATGAAAGAGATCGTGAGGAACATTCCGTCACAGCTGACGAATACGATCCTATCCAAGGAAGGATAAAAGAGGCCGACTTCAAGCATTCATTTAGTGAAAAAAATAAGAAGCTTCAATTTAATCTCTTCTGGCTACAACCAATGTTGCACGCTCTCAACCTTCGAGAAGGAGAATTCAGTAACGCTAACTTAGTAAGTTGAAACATCAATATTTATAGCAGCATGTTACATGGGCACAGAATAACCACCAAATTCAGCGAGAACGCTCCCTAATGGACCTTATGGTTTGTCTAACCACTATTTGGTTAGAAGGGCCCATAATAAAGAGTGAGGTGCAGAGGATGAACCCGAAAATCGGCCATGGGCGGTAGCTGTCTCGGCCATTCCACTTAAGACGTGATACTTATCAACAGCCTGATTAAAAAGTTGCCCTCCATCAGGAGAAAGTACCCCTTTGTGGCTGAACTGTGGCTAACTACTCCGACTCCGCTTTGCGCACCTAAATATCGTGTGATGCGGAGAACGCGACCTAGCTTATCCAACCCGTGTTAATGCATCACTCATCACTATCACAACCTTTTGATTTGGTGTTTCATAAGAATATCGCCATTGAAGCTATTCCATATTGCCGTCGCCATCACCGAAATCATCATGCCCTAAGGCGCCTTTCATACTGTCGATCAATCGAGTCATCCGGTCCCACTGTTGACTAAAGAATTCCACTCCGCGATAGTTTCAAATGGATGCACTACACTGACGGGCTCCGTGGATTAAAGTCCACCCACTCTGTTGGGACAGCCAGTGGAGTGGATGGATTGATTTGCAATCCTGATGGGTGCGGATCTTCCTCGATTCTCGGAAGTCCCACTCGAGTATTGGATCTGCGACGCACAGCTTGCGCCGGTGACGGAAAATTTGTCCGAGGGCTGGCTCCGGAGATGTGTTGTACACGAGATGACTTTTGTAACTTATAACTGGAACGTTAATGCCACGAGTGGAGGTCACCTTTCTCGAAGCCATGTACGCCAGCATATCCGGACCAATGGAACAAACCCCCCCGTGCTCGCTAGAAGCCTCTTTCATGTCTGTCATGCCATTAAGACGACTTGCACCCTCCTCCGCTCAAGTATTCTAGGTAAGCCCAGCGAAATCGCTGTGAACTCCATTCTCCCATGCTCGGATCCTTTTGCGCCGGCCTCATATCTGAGGCAACTCGTTTGATTTCCGGTTTTGTCATGACCCTCATGACATGATGTCCATAATCTTCGACTGAAATGGAAACTCCAAAATGCAGTAAAGAAGCCAGGCGATCAGCAGAGACACCCTCAACATGGACAATTTAGAGAGGGAAAGCACAGATGAAAAAGAAGATTACGCCGCTCAAGCCGAAGACAAAGAACATGAGGCCTGTATTAGGTTTGTCTTACAGAGATGGGACGGTAGTCATCGTAATTGTTCATCAATATCATAATCGTGAAAGCTGGAATTGCGCGATGCCATGACTGTTCAGTCCATATAGAAATCCCCCTTGAGAATTCTCTCCTCGAAGGTATCGGGCTTCTGACGTTCCTGCTGCTTAGGTCTCTCAATCGCAGTCTGTGATGGAGGCTGGGGCAGGTCGGAGACGGATGTGGCTCGATCGTGGATGGAGCTCCTGCGAGGAGGGGAGCCAGAGGTGAGGGAGAAGGAGGGTCGAGCCCCAGTAACGGCACTCTCGGCGCGAGACATAAGCTGCTCGGACCAGTTGAAACCTTGCTGGTCTTGGTGAGATGGATAGCTCTCAAAAGGGGCTCTTGGGATTTTGGTGTTGCTTGCCTTTGAAAGAGAAGAAACGGGAAGGGTGAAGCTGGCGCGGCGTCCAGCTGCCGACAGAGCGGCCGAGATACTGGATTCCTGCGACGGCGCACCCACGCGCGGCGATTTCTGTCCACTCTGCACCGGGTGACAGAAGGTGGGAGAGGTTGGATTATCACCGATTCCGGCGCTGCCGCCGGGGCGGACGGGCCGCATGGTGGAGCCATCGAGGCTCATCCGCCGGGCGAAGGGCGTACTGGGAGCGGTTCTAGCAGTGCCAAAGTCATCGTTCTCGATGGCGTTCTCGTCCATAGATTCAGAGTTGTTGGAATTGGTTGAGAGACTACCTCGGCGGATATTGAAGGGCTGGGCGCTAGTGGGACAGATGCCAGAAAGGCCCAGGGTGGTGACGGAGGGGCGTCGGCGGTTGCTGTCTAGAGGCGAGTAGGCCTGGCTGGGAAAGGCGGAGCCGTTGGGTCCAGAGTTGTCCCTCTGGAAGAGGTTTGTGAGGGCAGCCTGGGAGATGGAACCTCGCCGATCCCGGGCATGCAGCTCGGAGTTGTTGGAAGTGCTATCGGCAGACATCGTGGAGAAATAATTGACTACCGAGATGTTGAGAGCAGTGGTGCGAGAGTGGTTCGACACGCACAAATCCAATGTGGCACGTATGACTTGGATGGAAGTAGTGTCGAGAGAGTTGTGGGCTGATGGATGACGGAATTGTGTGAAGAAAAAGGGAATTGATTTAAGTGAAAGAAGTTTGATCGAGGGAAAGGGCGAGAAAGATCAGTGCTGGCAACAGCGGTGGCAACGGGGGTAACAGTGACAGTGATAGTGGCAGTGGCGACAATGGTAATGACACGGCACTGAGCAAATCCCACCACCTGGATCCATGGCAAATGAGTGACGTTCATGGTGACAGTGACGGTGACAGTGATAGGGGCTTTGAAAGGAGTGGCGTATTCGGACTGGGCTGTCTTGGCCGGTTCGTTGTTTTTGGATTCAAAACTTTTTGTAACTTGCCCTACTGTAATATCTGGATGGTGCTGTGAAGTGCGCCAAGTTGGTAGGAGCCAAAGTTCCAATTTTTCTTGGAGCATATGCCGTTATAGCGACGCTAAGCCAGTAGCCCCTTCATCCCAACATAAATGCCCAAGAAAACAATTCAAACAGCTTCCAAACTGACTCAACCCCCGGGGCTCTCCTAGGCTTCTCAGATATGGCCGAAAAGACATATGTCCGGCCACATAGATGACAAGTGGGGACGGTCCGTGGCCAAGGACGTGCGGCCCATCTCGACCGTCATTCTCGACGATCGGGTCAAAGAACGGGCAAGTACAGGATGTCCGCAACTTCCTTGACCCAGCGGCTCGAGAACGGTACCGCGTCATACCATACCACCGATGCCACCTATCCACAGACCCGCCAGAACTGGGAAGATACTGTTGACTTTGTCCATCGCAGGGTGTTTTGGTTTGAACAACTACGCCGTTACTCTTTCTGTTGGCGACGGCTGCCTGAAGACCTTGTTCGCTGAGCTTCCTGGGCTCCGCATTATTCTTTTGGAAGACGCCGACGTTGTCAAGTCAAAGTCGCCCGAGGGCATGCCCTCTCTATCTACACTTCTCGACAGAGTTCTACCAAGTCAAGCAAGTCAAGTTGGCCTCCCCCAACTTGACATGCTTGATTTAACTTGACAACTTGACCTAGTGTGATGGTAAGAGTAGCTTTCCGACCCGAATTGACCCTATTTGAACATCATCCAAGCTCGCCCAGTCATCGCGGCATTTTCTCCCGATTGGATCTGCGAGGAGGCTGCCCAACCGTATGCCGCGAGTCCGGCTCCAATTATTGAGGCATTGTAAGGTTACCCACGTTCGGAGACTGCACACCGGATTCTCATCCAAGGGCTGGAGATCCAGAGATTGTCGTGGCTCGGAGTCATCAACCAAGCCTTGGTGCGTACCTATATTATCCCGTTTCTCCTCCTTATACCCTCAAAGGTTAGCTCAGAGAAACCGATATCAGAAAAGCACAATAGTATTTACACAATAGCAGCATTATGCCCAATGCCGCATAACACAATAACATTATTTAATACAAGCATTCTGGCGTCGCCAAATGCCTCATTCCTACTTCTATCGAATATTATCCAAGATGAATCCTTTCCTTTTGAATTAGGGATACAAATGACTTCCTCTCTTGCATGCTGCCCACCACCCACAAATTTCTATGTGACCTGTCAGGTTCCCATTGCCCAACGACTCCTTGAAGAATGAATAAAGACATGTCCCCTGGCTAACTCCGAACGCGCCAAGCACCTTCAAATTTGTGCGAAAGAAGACATCACTTCGTCCGGGTACTCAGCCTGCAAGGTGCGAACCACTCAACGCAAATCAACATGTTAAATGGATTGACGTCGACTGTCATCCCAACTCAGCCAACATCAGGTTTGCTGGTCCAATTTCCAATTAGTTCTACTTCTCGGTAGACTTAATTAAATTCTTCAATATGTTTCTGTCAGCAAACTTCATCTTGTTGACGGTTGACGATAATCCATTTCAACATATTGAGTTGAGTTGACTCGAGTTGAATGGCTCGCATCCTTGCCAAGTAGTGCGCAAGATTCGCTGCATCGTCGCCATGTTTTTCAGTAGCCGGTTGTTTGCAGTGCCCAGCTGGTCATTCTCCTTCTCCAGGGTCAGGATGCGCCTCCTGGCAGCATCTAGTACCTCGCGCCTGCTGAAGCCATGGTCCGAGATGCCGGGGCCGGGTTGGTCTAAACCAGCAGGTGACGCTTGCAAGACAGCAAGCAGGTTCTCAAATTGCAGCTTGAGCCGCGTTCGATATTGCGTCCAATACGGCCTTCCCATCAGCGGATACATGACTAAGCTGGTCCTCGCCCTCATGTACCTTACGAGTCCCCTTTCCTGGTCAACTGCTAAGCTTCTGGATTGGATCCTCGGTGAAGACTACGGCACGGTTTACAAGAAGAGGGGATTGAAAACCCTCGGTACTCTGCATGAATCGCTGGGCGAAGACTTGGAGCGATTAAACCAGGACGACGTTGCCATCCTCACTGCCGTCTTGGACCTCAAGCACAAACCCGTGTCTAAGGCGATGACGCTCATGGACGAGGTCTACACTGTTTCCGAGGGTGACTGTCAGCACTAGGTGAGCTTGCCCGTCCGCTATCTAGGGGACTACTCATTTGAAATAGCAAGAGGCTCACGAGACATGTACAGGACCGATAAGAAGGAAACGGCTGAGGGCAAGGTAGACCCGGTCGAGCGTGCAGCTTGAGAACGGACAGTTTGTGACCTAGGAAGGAATCATAAGAAAAGGAAGACCACGCTCCCCTCCCCGGGCTCAAAAAGGTACTTCCTTAGCATGCCCGCAGTAACAAATCCCCTCTCTCCGGCCCAGTCTTCTCCAGCGTCGTTAAGCACATGCGTGACCTGTAACTGTCCCTCGCCGTCCCGCTCAAAAGCCTCCATCTCAGAGCGAAGCAGGATGTCGGACTGCGACTTGTTTGCGTCTAACACGCGGATGGGCGTCCGATCCGTGCTCCTGGTGAGCATGATGTGTGCTAAGAGCGCGTAGCCGGGGGTGATGCCAGAGCCGCCTAGGACTAGGGAGATGCGATTGAATGAGAAGGAGTCGGAGTCTATGGTGAAGGAGCCGTTGCCGTGATAGACTATGTCGCCAAGGGGGCCTCGCATCTCTACTTCTTCCCCCATCGGGATGGTGTCCAGTATGTTGGACATGGCGCCCCCCCCGGCTGGTCCTGGGACGGGAAGTAGGTCTTGATGATGAGGTCGAAGGTCCCAGTGCCGTCGTGTGGGTCGTGCAATCTACCGCCAGCGATATTGTTATGTGGCGTTCTGTTCTTTCCGTGCTGGGGCGGGAGAATCGGTCGTACGGGAGTATATGGCCGGGTGATCATCCTGTCCTTGAGATGGAAACCCAGTTCCACGTGCTGGCAAGTTCCTAGGCCCAGGATTTTCTTTCCCTCAGGCAGCTTGAAGGTATAGGACCTCGTATCCTCGCTGATAGGGTGCCGGTCGATGAGCTTGGCCAGCATCCAGGAACGCATGCGCAGAGCTACGACGTTGCCGGTACAGTTGAGTTCAGCTCGCTCCTTGGTTGCCTTTTCCGCGTTCTTCTTGATGAAGTTCTTGGCTTTGTCGGTCACTGTGCAGATGAGGCATTCTTGTAGGTAGGAGTCGGATGTTAGCTGCCACCTTCTGCTCCGCTGAGAGGTCTTGAACTTCTTCTCACCTTTCAACTTGGAGTGTGCAAAGTCGTCATGGATACTTTCAAACTCATCAGTCGTTTCTTGGTGCACCCTCCCCGCATGTCCTATCACGAGCGCCATCCCGCCAGGATGCCACGATAATACCGACGTCACATCGTAGACATTCCCGCCCACGACAATCCAGCAATCACCTTCCTTGTCATGTTTCTCAATTTCCTCTCTGGTGAACTGCTTCTGCGGAGCTACCATAGACTCCCGCTTCACGTCCTCCATCTCATTCTCCATGCTCGGCTTCATCCATCCCCCCGGACCAGCCGGCTCGACCGGATGGCGGAACAGGACGTGCGGCTCGTCGCAACTGTCCAGAGTTACGATCTCAGTCGTGACCCCGTACCATCCGTTGTTCATCATACCCGTCAAGTTCCAATTCGGCTTCTTAGGCTGCGTGTTCTTGAAAACATTGAAGCAGCGCACGACGATGCTCTTGGTGTTTAGGAGACGTATCAGGGGAACGTCGACATGCCAATGGAGCCATGTCCAGAACTTGTTACCGTGACGGATTGGAGCGCGAGGAAACACCCGTGTGCAATAGATCCAAGTATCGCCCCCATCGAGGGACACTTCTACTCTCTCCACCAAGTGTCCGCCTCCGTTGTAGGCGTAGCCCATGATGCGGTACGTCCCGCCCTTCCGCATCTCGGAGATGGCAAGGCGCTCTTGTCCCGCCGGCCGTGCGATCACCGAGTTGAGGTTCTGCTCGTTGCACG
>JBBEOF010005270.1:0-55613 GCA_037576055.1 Fusarium sp. M6JPR69
TATTAAGGAGGTCTATAAGCTTTATAAGGGTATAAAAAGTATATATAATAGGTTATAAGTAATAATATTAAATAATAACCTTAAGAGTATAAAAATAAATATATAATATAATAAATTAATATTAATTAAACTTATAATCTTTAACTATAATATCCTTTTTTTATTTAGCTTTTTTTTACTTAATTATAATATTAATAAAAGGTTTAATTTTTTAAAAAAGAGCTTTTTTTATTAAAAGCTCTTAAAAAAAAGCTAAAAAAAGGGAAAGATCTTATTAATAAAAATATTAAATTCCTTAAGGACTTATAAGATAATAAATAATATAAAGCATAGATTATAATACTTATAATAATTATAAAGTCTTTTTATACCGCTAAATAAGAGAATTAAAGAAGTCTTATTATAGCTAGCTAGGATCTAGCTATATAGCTATAGGTATAATATTAGGAAATAGGGGTTATTAGTATTATAGGTTTTAGAGGGATTAATTCCTAGAGTTAGTATTAGAGTTTAAACCTAAAAAGAGTTAGCGCTAAGGCTTAGCGCTAAACTTAGTGGTAGATAAAAGTCTATAGGTTTAATTAATTAAATTTATCTAATTAAATATATAATATATATATCTTAGTTTATATAAATATATAAATAATAGTAATTTTAATAGTAATTTTAATAATAAACTTTTAAATTATATTTAATTTATTTATTAATTTAAATATTATAATATAAGATATATATATAAAGTAATTATATTTTATATAAAAAGTAATATTTTAATAATTTCTTTATTTAATTTTAGTTTTATAATAATTATTTTAAATACTTATTTTAATTATCTATTTAGCATTATAAAGCTTAGTTTATAAGTTATTAATGAATAAGAATATATAATAACTCTTAATTTATATTTTATTTTATTTTTTATAATTTATATAAAGTCTTAGATATTTATTTTTCTTAGAAATAAAAAGTATTAAGGCTTTAACTTTATTCTTAAAATATTATATATATTTATTTTTTAAGTTCTTTTTTAATATATTCCTAAAAGGCTTAATATTATATCTTATAAAATTAGTTCGTATTATTACTTATTTATAAGATATAATAAATTATATAAGGGTTTTTTATTTTAATTAAATTTATTTTATATAAGCCTTTTATAAATATTAATATATTATTTATTATTTATATATTAAAAACCCTTTTTATTTTTTTAAATTTTCATAAAAGCTCTTTAGGGATTTTTATAAGTATATTTATTTTATTTCTAAATATTTATTAAATAATTTCTTTTAATATAAATAATATTATAATATATAATATATATAATTTTATTTTATTTATGAAAGTCTCTTAGGAAATAATTATCAGATTTATAATAATAAATATAATATAATATTACTTATGAATAATCTAATTAATTATTATATTTTTATATTCTCTTACTTAATATAATAAAATAATATTATAAATTTTATTTTTAAATTTTAATTTAATTAATATTTATTAGATTTTAAATAAATTTCTTTATATATATTAATAAAACAAAAGGTTAATTAATAACTATTTCTTAGGTTTATTTTCTTTTTAAAATAGATTTAAGCCTAAGGGCTATATTAGTATTTGTTAATTTAAATCTAAGCTTTTATATAAGCTTTATATTAATACTATTAATTTTTATATTAATATTTATATAGATGTTAATTTCTTTTTTAATTATACCTTAGAGAATTAATATAAAGCTTAAAATTATTTTCTTAATTAATATTTATCATTATATAAATATAAATAAAAGTTTAAGTTTAATATTTATTTATTTTTTAGTTCTTAAATAAATTAAGCTCTTATGCTTTAATTTTATTAATATTAATTAGTAACTTACCTTTATTTCTAAGATAGGCTTGATTAATAAACAAATTATTATTAGTGATATGTATCTTAATATATTATATTTAAGCCTTATAGCTTAAGTACCTATATTTAATATATTTTAATAATAACTTATTTCTTTTTAATCTCTAATATAATATTAATATAAATATACTTAAATTATATATATTATAATAGCCTTATTTTAGTATGCGATATAAGAGATATTTATTAAAAGAATTTCTTTTAAAGCTTCTTTTATAGCTTAAGTTATTAAGGAACTAGTACTTATTAATGAATTATTTTATATTTTTTTTGAGTTAGTTCTTCTTAAAATAATTTTTTTAATTAATACTTTAAATATAATAGTATTTAATTTCATATATAATATAATAAGTCTTTTATAAGAGATATTTTTACCTCTTAAGCTCTTTTTTTATCTTATTATATAAATTAAAAAAAGATTCATAAGCTAGAACTTTTTTATCTTATTATGTTTTTAATAAATACTTATAAAGTATATATCTATAAGTAAAATATTCTATTAATATTCTATTAGGCTTTTTAGCTTATAGCCATAAGTTAATTTCTTATTTATCTTTTTTAAAACTCTAAGTTTATATATTATCTATATATAAATAGCTTAAATTCTTTTATTTAGGTTTTTTTATAAAGCCTAAGATATATTTATATTAATTAATATAGAACAAACAAGTAGATTTACTTCTTACTTATTTAATTTATTACTTTAATATTTTTTCTATAAAAAGTAAATTATTTATAGTAATAGTAATAACCTCTTTACTTAATAACTTACATTTATATATAAGTAGCCTTTTATAATCTCTAAGCTAAGTATTCATTAATTAATTTATAAAGTATTATAAGATTTTTAATAAAGAGTTTTTTTTATTTTTTTTTATTTATTTCTATATTTATAATTCTAATATTTATTATTAGTTTATATTAAGGAGATTTATAATATTTGTTTTATTTATTAGGGATAAATTAGTATAAGATTAATTTATAAATAATAATAAATTATAATATTTTTTAGTTTCTTATATTAATTCCTCAAGGTCTTCTAAGTTAAAATAATTTAATTAGGTATTTCTTAGGTATTTTCTATAATGCTCTATATAATAAATAGCTATCTTAAAAAGTAATAAAGTTCTCTTAACTTTTTTATCTTAATTTCGCATTAAGTATTTATTAAGAAAAAATTAGGAAATTATAAAGTAATAGGCTATAATAGCTATATTAAAGTAAAATTATAAATAAAAAGTAAGTCCCTAATATATAAGACTTGAATTTATTAAGCCTTTTATAATAGCTTAGCTATAGGGCTTTTAGAAGGTTCTTATATATATAATATCTAGCTAGGGTTATCCCAATTAATTAGTAGCTTTAATAGCTGCCCTATATGCTTATAATAATTAAGATATTATAATTATAAGTCTCAAAGTTAGATTTTAAGAAATTATTAAAAATAAAGATATGATATATATTATTTATATTTAAATAATTTTAATATTAATATATATATAGTAAGTTTTAATAAATTTATAAATAATATTAATAAAAGTCTTAAGAAATATTAAAAAGCTTAAAATCTTTAAAATGTTCTTTTAAAGAAATATTAAAAAATATTTAATTATATTTGTAAAATTTATATCTTAAATTAATTTTATTAAAAATATAAAACCTTTATATATTATCATAATTAATAAATAAAGGTCAATATAAAATCCTATAATAATATCTTATAAATATTATAATAAATAAAGATATTAAATATATAATTATTTATATAAAAATAATTATATTTGTATATTAAGAAAATCTAAAAGAATTTATGTATAAGTTAATTATATAAAAATGAAAGAAAATGATAAATATAAATAATTATTAAATCTTTAATATATTTTATTATATTAACTTATAATATAAAATAAAGCTTAAAACTTAGGATATATAATATATAATATTAAATTAATATTATAAATAAATATTCTTAAAAATTACTTATTATATTATATATATAATTATATAATTATTTAAATTATTATAAAAAGTATTCTTATTTATGTATTTATATATGCTATAATATATATATTAGATATTTAACTAGCTAAATTTAATTCATTAAATTTATAGAGTTTTATTTATTATTAAGTCTAATACTATGCCTTAGCGCTAATTTATTTTACGTTTATAAAATTTTAATATTATTATTATTTAACTTTATGCTAATTAAAGTAGGGATTAAAGTATTATAATTAATATCTTAGTAATTTTAATAATTAAGGCTTTATACCTAAAGCTAGAGGTCTTAATAGGCTTAAATTAATAAGGTTTATCTATATAATTATTAATAGCTTTAATAACGCGCTAAAGCTAGCTCTATTTATAATAAAGAGCTTATATCTTAATTAACTAAAGAGATTAAAATCTGACCCCTTTATATAATAATTCTTCCCTTTAATACTAGCCTTTTAATTACCTTTAGAATTCTTAATTACTTAAAGAAATTACAAGTATTTGTATTATCCTTATAAGAGAAAGTTTAATTATAATTAAAAAAAATATAATTAATTAATTAAGAATATATTAATAATTATAACAGTTTTTTATAAAGACCTTTAATTAAATAATTAAAATAATATAGCTAATACCCATTAATATACCTTTTAATATAATTAAGATAACTTTAATAAGAGAATTTATAAGTTTTATAAAGGTATAAAAAGTATTTATTATAAGCTATAAAAACTAATATTAAATACCTTTAAAGTATTATATTAAATAAAAACCTTAATACTTTAAAATATATTAAACTTATAATCTTTAATTATAATATTTTTCTTTTTTTATTTAGCCTTTTTTTACTTAATAATAATATTAATAAAAAGATTAGTTTTATTAAAAAAGAGCATTTCTTATTAAAGGCTCTTAAAAAGAGGGTAAAAGAAAAATAAGTTTTATTAATAAAGAAAATTAATTCCTTAAGGACTTAGAATATAATTAATATATAATATAGCTTATAACCCTTATTATAAATATTAATACTTTTATTATACTAAATAAGAGTATTAAAGAAGTTAGCTAGGATTTAGCTATATACTTATAGGCATAATATTAGGAAATAAGGGTTATTAGTATTATAAGTTTTAGAGGGATTAATTCCTAGAGTTAGCATTAGAGTTCTATAAACCTAAAAAGAGTTAGTGCTAAGGCTTAGTGCTAGACCTAAAGGTAGATAAAAGTCTATAGGTTTAATTAATTAAATCTATTTAATTAAATTTATAATATATATATATTAGTATATATAAATATATAAATAATATTAATTTTAATAGTAATTTTAATAATAAATAAAATTTTAATATAAACTCTAAGAATTAAAATTTTTAAAATATATAATATTAATAACTAATATAATAATTTAATTAATAAGTAATTTATTAATTAATTTATAAAAGGTAATTATATTTAAAAGAATTACTAATTTTTTATTTTTTCTTTAGTTTATTTTATTTATAGTTTTAATTAAGAACTTTAATTAACTTAAAATAAATAGTAATTTATAACTAAGAATTATTAATTAAACTAAATAATAACTTAGACTAAGATAAATACTTTTTACTTAGATTAAATAATTAAAGTTTAGTTTTTATATAATTATATCTTTACTTACTATATAAACAAACTACTTATATAGAAAAAAACTATATGCTTAAATTATAAGTATTTATCTACGCTAATTAATCTTATATAAGTAATCTTTTTATATAAGGTATATATAATACTTTATATAATATATTTTATTATAATTTTATAGACCTTATTAAGCTATAAAATAAATAGTTAGAAGTTATGTATTTAAAAAGGTTAAATTTGATAATTAGAAGAGCACTAAGGTAAAAAAATACTATAACTAAGCTAAAATAACTTATATTTAAAGATTAAAAAAGATATATTATTATTTAAAATATTAAGACTATACACTATATAATAACTAAAACCTTAGCTTCTTATTAAATAAAATGTAAGTAAAATGATAATTTTTTACTATAATAAGCGCTATATAAGAATAATACTATAGAAAATTACTTATAATAATTTTACTTAAATAATTAGGCTTAATAAGTAGAGATAGAGATTAATATAAAATAGCCCTACTTCTTTTATACATATAAAAATTTTAACCGCAGACTCACCTTATGTAATACATACTATATAGATTAATTAAACACCATGTACCTTAATGGCTTTAGGTTAACTCTTAAAAAAGCATTATGAAGAGAAAGAATATAATAATAAAGCTAAAAAAAAAACCCTTTGTATAAATAAGAAAACTAAAATATAATGTATAATATATAATATGTATATAATATAATAACCCTAATTTTGACTCACTTCTTGAAGTTATATAATTAAAATAAGATTTGTCTTCTTATTTAATTTACCTCTTCTTACCCCGTATTTTAATATTAGTATTTTCTTTCTAGCTTTAAGCTAACTATATATAATATAACCTAATAAGCGCTATATAAATTAATAAAAAGTTATTTGTTTTAAAAGGTCTAATTTAATTCTAAGAAGAATACTAAGATAGAAAATATTATAATTAAGCTAAAAAGACCAATTTTAATAAGTAAAAAGAGCTATACTATACTTTAAAATGTAAAGAATATATAGTATATAATAACCCTAACCTTAATATATTTCTTTTTAGGTTATATAATTAAAAGAAGATTTTTCTTAGTATTAAATTTAACCTTTTTTACCTCTTATTTTAGCTTAAGTATTTTTCTTTTAGCTTTAAGTTAGCTATATATATAAAAACGTAAAATAAATAGCTAGAAAATATTTTCTAGATTATATAACTAGATTATATATTAACTTACCTTATATTAAAATAATCTATTTTTACCTCTCTTTTATATATTAATTCATAATTAGATATTTAAAGATTATAGAGGCTTATCTATTTAATTTTATATAGCTTATAGTTATTATTAGCTAAAAAGGTTTGTTTTAATTTGTAAAATCTTTGTTTATATTTTAAAGCTATCCTCTTAAGTCTTATATTATTATAGATTTTTTATTAGTTCCTTATCTATTTTAATTATTATAGTAAATTATACTTCTTATGTTAACCCTTTTTTTTATTATTAATTAATAATATTTATTATATATTTATTATATTAATCTTTATCTTAACCCTTACCTTATAATAGCTACCTTAAGCTTTATGAGGTTAAAAGTATAAAGCTAGTCTTAATTATTTAATTCTAATATTATTTGATGTTTTTATTTCTTTTTTTATTATTATTTTTAAAAATAATAAAGAAAATTACTTTTAAAGTTTATATCATAAAGAATTAAGTTTTTATATAAACCTTCCTATTTATATATTAAAATAAGCTTTAATAAATATTTGTAATTTATATTATATAAATACTTATTATGGCTTTATTAAGATTCTTATTAATTATTTTCAAATATATCAAAAAACAATTATAAAAATAATTAGCTTTTAAGCGTTTAGGTTTATAAGATATTATAAATAGAAATATCTTAAGTTTATTTATAATAAAATATAAAAATACATAAAAAAAAGAAATAAGTAATTATTTTATTTTATAATGAATAAAATATTAATAAATTATAAGTATAATAGAAAAATAACCCTAACCCTAAGATAGATTATTTCAATTTAATTATAAGGGAAAAATTTTAAAAACTCTTATATCTTTAATAAGGTTTCCTAAAAAAGGATATTATATTTAATTAATATATATAAATTAACTACCTTATAGCTAATTACTTATTACCGGGGTTGTGATTTAGTTAATGATTAATTCACTGACTAATTGACTAAGATTAGTCATAACTAAAAAGTCAGTGATTTTTAGTCTTAGTCTCACTAAAGTCACCTTATTTTTTAACTAAGGATTTTAGTTAGACGAAAGTTAAGGGCTTTTTATAACTAAGAGTTTTTAGTTAGACTAATACTAACTAAAAAGTCATAGTTTTAGTTACTTATTAGTATTATAAATAAATAACCTTGATTACTAGTAATATAAAGAGGTTATATACTATCTCTATTTTATCTAAATTATACTAAAATTAACCTTATACTCTTAGCTAATTTATTAAGATTATTATAATATTTTTAAAAAGAGTGATTTTTTAGAAGCTTATTTGGAGCTCTTTAAAAATAATAAACTAATTTAATTAATTATGCCTTAAATAAACTAGTTAAAATTAAGATAAAATATATTATAGCTAGAAGCTTATATAAAGATACTTATAATAATCTTTATATCACGTATTATTCCCTTAATAGCCTTTTATAGCTATTTTTAGTAATTTTCCTTAGTATATAAGTAACTAAAAGCTTAACTTTTTAATCTAACTAAAAAGTCTTAGTCTTAGTCTTAGTCTAACTAAGACTAAAATAGCCTAACTAAAACTATAGGGCTGACTAAGACTAAAGTGATTTAAATATAGCCTTGACTAAGACTAAATGACTAAAGTTAGCCTTTAACTAAGACTAAAGTGACTAAATCATAACCCTGCTTATTATGAATAAATAAAATTATATATACTTTTTAAAAGAGACTTTTAAGGCAGCTTTATTTTATTTGAATTCTTAATTAAATATAAATATTATGAATTTAATATGTTTTTCTCTTATTTTCAATATATAATGTTCTAATTAATTTAATTCTTATTTAAGAATTATTATATTTTATACTTTATATATTTTTAATTTAAAATATAAGATTATTAATTACTATAACCTTAACCCTAATATTAACCCTATATTAATGTACAAATAAGGGTTAATGAGCTAAATAAAGCTTATATTAAGTTATATATTTATACTTAATTCTTTTCTACCTTAAAAGAATTTTATACTTTTTTTATGTAAAGCATTTTTTAAATACATATTATTATTATATTTCAGTAGAGTTATATATTTTAATATTTGTTAGAATATAAGTAAAACCCTTACTAAATAAAGAAAAAATAACTAATATTTACTTTAAGTATTATATATAATAACATAATAAATAATAGTTAGTTTTTAAATACCTTTTAAAATTTAATTATAAATAGCTATAAAATGGAATTTAAATACACTATTTATTATATTAATTATATTTCTGACCTTACTATATGTAGTATTCTTAAAGAATATTTAAATATTAGTTTTCTCAATTTATTTTCTTATATAGATAATTTATTTATATAAACTAGTTTAGAAGAAAAAGATAATTTTAAAGAAAGATTTATCTCTCTAGGTTATAAAATACATATAAAATTAAAGCTATTATTAATTATATCTGTATTAACTTATATGTAGCTGTAATAAGTTAATTATGCTATAATATTATAATTATAAAATATAAAAATCATATAAAAAAACTATTCTTAGAAAGAACATAAAGGGAAAAAGAATATAAAGCTTTATATAATTATTTTAAAATTTAATTTATCTCTTTAGGTATATTTATTCCTTTTTTCCCTTTTATTAATTATTATTATTACAAACATAAATATATATACTAATTAATTATATAGATAATATAACCCGCTAGAATTCTACTTATAATATAATTTATATAGCTTTTATCTTATAAGAGCCTATTAATTATACTATTAAAGTAGCTTCTAATAAGTAATTAAAAGCTATTACTCTTAATAGCTTAAATTAAATAGCTTAAAAAGACTTAGAATCTGTTTTTTAAGACAATTTAAAAGCTTCTATTAAGCTATAAGGCTAGCTTTATTTAATTATATTTAAAGAGCTATTATATATTTATAAATTATATAAGAACTTAAAAAAACTAAAAAAAAAACACTTTATAAAGAAATTAAAATTACTTAATAAGGTAAACATTCTATTATATTATTTATATATCTATTATTAATTTTTTTATAGAGTTATTATGCTAATTATTTTACTTCTATGATAAAAGGCATAATAAGGCTAGAAAAATATTACCCTATAAAGCATATTTTTATTTATATATAAAAATATAAATAAGTAATTCTTTCTAATGTATTATATATTATATATTATATATATGAATTTAAATTAAATAAGCCTTTTATCCCTATAACCCTTTTAAACCCTAAGTTTAAGTTTAACTATTTTAAGCCTACTAAGAAATTATATTATTATTCTCATATAGATAATAATATAATTTACTTTCTAAGTAGAAATATAAAAAGTAAATAAAATCTATATTTAAATTATCTTTATAAAATATGTATTTTACTTATTCGTTTTATATATCTTTATTAAAATATCTATGATAGAATTATAGCTAAAAAAGGCTATTTAGAGCCTATTTAGTCTATTAATAGATTAAGTATAGGTTATTTTTATGAAAGTCCTTTTTCCTTAAGGCATACAGAAATAAACTTTAATAAAGAGCTATATATAAGTAATTTAGATAAGATTAAGAAATATATATTTATTTCATTAAAAATAAGATAACAAGGGAATTATTTATAATCCTAGCCCTTATAATTTAGTTCATATTAAGTATAACTAAGATACTATTTTATTCTAGTAAGAAATTAATATAATTAGGATTCTTATTTTATTCATTTTAGCTAGGTATTATTTAGCTATTTTTATTACTTTTATTTCTATAAAAACAGTTTTTCTTATGTCTAATAGTATTACTACTTAAAATAGAAATTAAATTTCTTCTAAATTAGTTAAGTAGCTAGTTTTACTAAAAAGCTAAGAAATTTAGCACTTATGTAGCCTAATTACTAAATTAGCTAATAAAGATACTAATAATAAAGAGGGTTAGAAAGAGCTAATAGCTAAGGAAAGGGCTAATACTACTAAAGAGGAGCCTATTAAGATAAAAGATAATCTTATTAAGGATAAATATTTAAATTAAATGATAAATAAATTACCTACCTTATAGAAATTATATAATATATATCTATTTAGATTAGAATTATTTATATATCTTTTTTTATTATTATAGCTATTTTAAGGCTAATAATAGCTTTTTCTACTTAGTGCTATTCTAAGAGTTAAATTAGAGCTTTTAAGATATATAGTTTTTAGATATTTTTATAAGCTTTATTAAGCTATATAAAACTAAGATGAAATACTTTATATAAAGTATTATATATATAGTCTCCTTAAAGAAATTACTTATAGAAGCATAGTAAGCTTATATAAGTAATAAGATTTAAATTAATATTTTTTTTTATATAAGTAATTCATATCGTGACTAAAAATTCACTTTTTAGTCTAACTAAAAAATCTTAGTCTTAGTCTTAGTTACCGTTTAGTCTAACTAAAAATTCTTAGTTATAAATAACTATTAACTTAAATCTAATTAAAATCATTAATTAAAATTATAAAATAAATTTAGTTAGTTAATAACTAAAAAATCAGTGATTTTTTAGTTATACTTAATCTTAGTTAATAAGCAAGTAGATTAATTACTAACTAAATTATAAGCCTACTTATAGCCTTATAAAAGATTTTAAAAAGACTTAAAAATTAAATTCCAAGTCTTTTAAAGCTATTTAATCTAAGTTATTAAGCGTAATAGCTTTTGATTACTTAATAGAGGCTACTTTAATAATAAAAAAAATATTAAATCTATTATATTTATATTTAATTAAGAATCTAAATAAAATAAAGCTATTATAAAAGTTTATTTTAAGATACTTTAAATATTATATTAATTCATTATAGGTAATTAATTATATAGTTATTAATATATATACTTTAGTTTATTAAAAAAAAGAAAAAATATTAATTATAATAATATAATAACTCTTATAAGGATTTACTTATTTTAATATAAAAAAATAAGGTATTTTCATTAATAAAATAGTATAACTTAACTTTATATTACCTAAAATAGGAATTAAAATATCTTAATCTATATCTTAGTAATTTTAATAATAAAGGCTTTATACCTAAAGCTAAAGGTCTTAATAGGCTTAAATTAATAAGGTTTATTTATATAATTATTAATAGCTTTAATAATATATTAAAGCTAGCTTTATTTATATTAAATAGCTTATATCTTAATTAACTAAAGTGGTTAAAATCTAACCCTTTTATATAATATATAATAACTCTCTCTTTTAATATTAACCTTTTAATTATAATTTTTAACTACTTAACAAGATTAAAATTACATCTATTATCCTTATAAGAAGAGATTTAAGTATAACTAATTAATTAACTAACTAATTAACTAATTAATAACTAATTAATTAATACATAATATATTAAGGAAATTATAATAGCTTTCTATAAAGACCTTTAACTAAATAATTAAAATAATATAATTAATACCTATTAATATACCCTCTAATATAATTAAGATAACCTTAGTAAAAAAAGCTATAAGCTTTATAAAGATATAAAAAATACTTATAATAGGCTATAAGTAATAATATTAAATAAAGGCTTTAAAAGTATTAACATAAATATATAATATAATAATTTATTATTAATTAAACTTATAATCTTTAATTATATTATTCTTTTTTTACTTAGCGTTTTTTTATTTAATTATAATATTAATAAAAGGGTTAGTTTCCTTAAAAAAAAAGCTTTTTTTTTAAAGGCTTTTAAAAAGAAATTATAAGAAAAGAAATATTTTATTAATAAAGATATTAAATTCCTTAAGGACTTAAAAAATAATACTTAATATAAGGTATAAATTATAATCCTTATAATAATTATAAAGACTTTTTATATTACTAAATAAGAGGATTAAAGAAGTCTTATAGCTAGCTAGGATTTAGCTATATAGCTATAGGTATAACTATATTAGGAAATAAGGGTTATTAATATTATAGGTTTTAGAGGGATTAATTCCTAGAGTTAGCATTAGAGTTTTATTAAACCTAAAAAGAATTAGCGCTAGGGCTTAGCGCTAAATTTAAACTTAAAGATAAATAGAGATCTATAAGTTTAATTAATTAAATTTATCTAGATAATTATATAATATATATATTTTAGCTTATCTAAATATATAAATAATAATAATTATAATAATAATTTTAATAATAAAATAATAAAATATAATATTTTCTTAGGAAAGACTTATTAATAAAAGAAGTATTTTGAATATTTTTTTTTATAATTATATTAAGAGAATTTATTTTAGTATTAAAGTTACTTCTTAATATAATTAAAATTCTTTTATATTTTATTACCTACTTATAAGATAAGAGATTTATTTATTTTTTTTATATATTTATTTTAATTTTATATTATATATAATTGAAAGATGTTTTTATTTATAATATCTTATAAATTTAAGGCTTAAAGGTTAGCTATTTTAATACTCTTTTTTTATTATATTTAGAAATAACTAATAAAACCTTTATTAAAAACCCTAATAAAAGGCTTATTAAATACTTATATAATATAAATATAAGGTATTTAGTAAGGCTTATTTTAATATATAAATAGAAATATTTATATAAAATCTTAATTTTTTATTATATAAATCTTTAAAATTTTATAAAAAAAAGAAAAAATAAAGGTAACATCTTATATATTTTTTAATATAATTATAAAAAAAGAAATCTAAGATTAAATACTATTAGTTTTAAATAATTAAGACTAATATTAGTTTTTTAACTTAATAAAGCTTAAAATACTTATTTTAAGGTAAGGGTTTAAACAAGGGCTAATATAATAAATTAGTTATTAATATTATATATAAATAAAAAATTAAAAATATAAGAAGTAACTCATTATTATAATTAAAATAGATAAAAAATTAAAAATACGTTTATAATAAATTAAGAATTAAACATTACTTTAAAACTTTTAAAAAAGCTATTAAAAATTAGAAGTTTTTTTTAATTTATAATAAGTCTAAGTTATCTTAAATTAGCCTAATAACCCTTTATAATTATAAAATACTTAATTAGAACTTAATATATAAAAACGGGGTAAAAATAAGTAATTTTAATAAAAAATAAGGATATATACTATTTAATTATATAATCTAAAAGATATTTTCTAGCTAGATATATTATTAGTTATGGATTAATTTTATATAATATATTTTCTTAAGCTAGTTAGTATTTCTTAATTATATTCATTATATATTTATTTATTTTTTTTTACATTTTTCTTTTATTAGGTATTTTTATATATTATTTATAGTATTAATTATTAATGTTAATAGCTATATTAATTTAATCCTATAGGTTATTAAGTTTACTTATTTTATAAAGTTTATTATTAATTTTATTTTTAAATATTTTAAAAAATATAATCTAAAAGGTATTTAAACTTTAATTTAGAAATAAATTAATTTATAGAAGTTCAGTAATATAAGTTAAAAAAGCTTTATTTTATAATAGATTTTTAAGTCTTCATATAATATATTATTTTTTATTATTATTATTAAAATTATTATTAAAATTATTATTATTTATATATCTATATAAGCTAAGATATATATATTATATATTTAATTAGATAGGTTTAATTAATTAAACCTATAGACCTTTATTTACCTCTAAGTTTTAATCTAGCGCTAAGCCCTAATATTAACTCTTTTTAGGTTTATAAAACTCTAACGCTAACTCTAAGAACTAATCCCTCTAAAACCTATAACGCTAATAACCCCTATTTCCTAATATAGTTATACCTATAACTATATAGCTACACCTTAGCTAGCTATAAGATTTCTTTAATCCTCTTATTTAGTAATATAAAAAGTCTTTATAGTTATTATAAGTATTATAATTTATACTTATATTAAGTATTATCTTTTAAGTCCTTAAGGAATTTAATATCTTTATTCATAAAATATTTTTTTATAGCTTTTTTTAAAAGCCTTTAATAAAAAAAGCTTTTTTCTAAGAAAGCTAAATCTTTTATTAATATTATAATTAAATAAAAAGAGATTAAATAAAAAAAAAATATAATTAAAGATTATAAGTTTAATTAATAATAAATTATTATATTATATATTTATATTAATACTCTTAAGGCTTTTATTAAATATTATTACTTATAGCTTATTATAGATATTTTTTATATCCCTATAAAGCTTATAAACCTCCTTATTAAGGTTATCTTAGTTATATTAAAAGATATATTAATAAGTATTAGCTATATTACTTTAATTACTTAATTAAAGGTTTTTATAGAAAATAATTATTATAATCTTTTTAATATATTATTTATTAATTAATTAATTATTAATTAATTAAATCTCTTTTTATAAGGATAATAAAAGTAATTTTAATCTCTTTAAGTAATTAAGAATTATAATTAAAAGGTTAATATTAAAAGGGAGAATTATTATATAAAAGGGTTAGATTTTAACCTTTTTAATTAATTAAAATATAAGCTATTTATTATAAATAGAGCTAGCTTTAATATATTATTAAAGCTATTAATAATTATATAAATAAACCTTATTAATTTAAGCCTATTAAGACCTCTAGCTTTAGGTATAGAGCCCTAATTATTAAAATTATTAAGATATAAATTAAGATACTTTAACCCTTATTTTAAGTAATATAAAGTTAAGTTATAATTATTTTTTATTAAAAATTTTAAAATTCTCTTTAATAATTTCTTTACATTATTTATATATATTAAAAATACAATAGGCTTTTTAAAGATATTTATTTTAATATAATTATATACTTAGGCTTATATTAAATATTTATACTTTTTATAAGGTCTTAGCTAATATATAAGATATAATTCTTTATATTAATTATCTTATATAAAAAGTATTAATTATTTAAGAAATTTTAATTATTTAAGAAATATTAATTATTTTATTTAAGAATTATTAATTATTTTATTTAAGAATTATTAATTATTTTATTTAAGAAATATTATTAGTATACCTAAAGGAATATTAAGATAAACTTAATTTAATAAGGTTATCTATTAAAACGGGTTTAAGTTTATAGCTTAAGAATTTTAGTAGTATCTTATTATTTAATACTAATATTATAATACCTTATTATTAAGTTATTAATATCTTAAAATTATTACTTAGCTAAGTTATTTTATTACTCTTAGAGCTATATATGCTAAGTAATTTATTTTTATTAATTATTAATAGTTTATTAATATTGTTATTATTATTATTTTATAATTTATTAAAAATCCTATTATAAGTTATTTATACTATTTTATATTATTATATGGTATTAAATTAAAGTAATTTAATAAAACCTTAGTATTTAGTAAAATATTTTATTCTTTTTTCTTATTTTATATACTTTATGCTTAGTATAAAAAAAAATCAGAATTTCTTAAGTATTTACTAAGAATAGTAAAGGATATTACTGAAGAAATAAAATATATATAAAATCAGTTTTTATGTATATCCCGTGCTTAGTAAATATAAGGCATTCTAGGGTATTATATGTGTATATTTATTATTAATTACCTTGCACTAAATATAGTATTTAGTCTTTTAATAATATAAAGTAATATCAATAGATTTAGACAGGGTTGTGATTTAGTCAGTGATTAATTCACTGACTAAACGACTAAGTTTAGTTATGACTAAAAAGTTAGTGATTTTTTAGTCTTAGTCTGACTAAAGTCAGCGTTTTTTTTTAACCAAGGATTTTTATTTAGACTAAAGTCAAGGGCTATTTATGACTAGGAATTTTTAGTTAGACTAAAAGTCATTTCTTTAGTCAAGGGGAAAAATCACTTCTATTATATCTAATTAATTAAATAAGCTTACTAATCTTATTTAAGTTGTATTATTCTAATATATATACTTTTTACTTTATTTAATATTTTTTTTATTAATTTTATATAGCTTAATAAGCCGTATATAGTCTTATTAAAAATTATATATCCTAAAAGCTCTAATTCGACTCTTATAAGAGTATTTTATACTTATTTGAATTTTAATAATTTTTAGAAGCTTAGTAAGTAAATAAGGATATTTCTATAGAATAGCCCTACCCTTTTAGTATATATAAAAATTATAACCTTAGGGTTATAAGCCTTAATTAGGGCTATATAATTTATTTAAAATTAATATATCTTAAAAGCTCTAATTTGACTCTTAGCAAAGCCTTAAGATAGAAAATACTATAACTAAGCTAATAAGAGCCCTTCTTATTAGTAAAAAGAACTATAATATAAATTAAACTATAAGGAATATATATTACGTAATAACCCTAATCTTAATAAGCTTTGTAATTTATATAATAAAAAAAGATTTTTTTATTAAAATAATTATTATTTGAGTAATAATACTAGGGAAAATTACTCTTTAGCATTTTAATAATTTTCTTAAGCTTAGTAAGCAAAAATAGCTATTAATATAAACTAGTCTTACCTTTATAGTATATATGAAAATTATAACCCAAGGGTTATAGGCCTTAATTAGGTCTATATAATTTATTTAAAACCGATATATCTTAAAAGCTCTAATTCAACTTTTAGAAGGCCCTTAGGATAAAAAAAGCTATAAATAAACCAAAAGAATAGCTATAATAGTAAAAAAAAAGGCATATATATGCTATTAATATAAATAAGTATATATTATATAAGCAGTATAGGGTAGCTATTTTTTTTCCTATTCAATCCAAATATTCATCGTCACTAATATTATCTTTAACCTTAATAGGCTCCTCTTTAGCACTATTAGCCCTTTCTTTCCCTTTTAGCTCCTTCTAACCCTCTTTATTATTAATATCTTTATCTATTAATTCACTAACTAAGCTATCTATATCCTAAATTTCCTAGCTTTTTAATAAAATTAGCTACCTAACTAACTTAGAAGAAATTTAATTTCTATTTTTAGTAATAATATTATTAGAAATAAAAAAAACCCTTTCTATAGCAATAGAAGTAATAAGAATAGCTAAATAACGCCTACCTAAAATAGATAAAATAGGAAACCTATTAGTATTTATTTTCTACTATAATAAAATATTATCCTAGTTATAATTAATAAGGGTTAGGGTTAGGGATAGGGTTATAAATACTTCTCTTTTTATCCTATTTTTAGTTAAATATATATTATATTCCTTAGTCTTATCTAAATCATTCGCATATAGCTCCTCATTAGAGTCTGCTTCTATATGCCCTAAAAAAGAAGGACTTCTATAAGTAAAATCGGCATTTAATTCATTAATAGACTAACTAGGCTCTAAATAGCCTTTTTTAGCCTTAACCCTATTATATATATTTTAATTAATATATATATATATAATAGATAAGTAAGATAAATATTTTTTAAAGGTATTTTAAATATAAATTTTACCTACTTTTTATATTCTTACTTAAAAAGAGCAATTATATTATTATTTATATTAGAATAATAATATGACTTAGAAGGCTTAAAATAGGCTAATTTAAATTTACGGTTTAATAGGGTTATAAGGATAAAAGCCCTATTTAATTAAAATTTATATATATAATTTATAATTTATATATAAATAAATATGAAAGAATTACTTATTTATATTTTTATAAGTAAATAAAAGTAAGCTTTTTAGGGTAATATTTTTCTAGCTTTTTTATACCTTTTGAGATAGTAATAGAGTAACTAGCGTAATAACCCTATAAATAAATTAGTAATAAATATAAAATAAATATAAAATAAAATACCTCCCTTATTAGGTAATTTTAACTTATTTATAAAGCCTTCTTTTAAATTTTTAAGGTTATTATATAATTCGTATATATATAATAACCCTTTAGGCATAGTTAAATAAAATTAGCCTTATAGCTTAATTAAAGCTTTTAAAAAGACTTAAAAAATAGATTCTAAGTCTTTTAAAGTAGCCTAATCTAAGTTATTAAAAGCAATAGCTTTTAATTCCTTATTAGAATCTACTTTAATAATATAATTAATAGGCTCTTTTAAAATAAGAGCTAAATAAATTATATTATAAGTAGAATTCTAACGGCTTATATTATCTATATAATGAATTAATATATTTTATAATAATTATTATAAAAAAGCAAAAAAGAGATAAAATACCTAGAGGAATAGATTGAATATTAAAATCATAAGGTAAAGCTTTATGGTCTTTTTCCCTTTTTATTCTTTCTAGGAATAGCTTTTTTATATTATTAATATATTTTATAATAATAATAATATGGCATAATTAGGTTATTAAGGCTATATATAAATTAATAAAATATAATAAAATATAATAAAAACTAGCTTTAATTTATACTTATTATTATAGCCCGGGGGGATAAATTCGTCTTCTTTTAAATTTTCTTCTTCTTCTAAATTATCTTTTATAGATAAATTATCTATTTTATTAGATAAAATAGAAAAATTAGTATTTAAATATTCCTTAATAATATCTTATATTATAAGGTTAAAAATATAACTAATATAGCAAATATTATATTTAAAATCCCTTCTATAGCAATTTTTACTTATATTGCGAAAGGTATTTAAAAAACAATTATTATTCGCTATATTATCGCGTGTAATACTATAAATAAGCATTAGCTATTTTTTCTTATATAATAAAGCATTTTTTTATATATATATTAATAAATATTATTATTAATATTATAAATAATTAGCTTTAAATAGATAATAAAATAACTATGCTTACCTAAATATATTTTATATAGAAATAGTAGGAAATTCCTTTAAAGTAGAAAGGAATTAGTTATAAATATATAACCTAGTATAAGCTTTATTTAGCTTATTAAAGCCTACTTATATTAGTATAAGGTTAGGGTTAATATTAGGCTTATAATTACTAATAACCTTATATTTTAAATGAAAATTAGATAAAATATAAGATAAGATAATTCCTAAATAGGAATTTTGCCTATTAGAAGACTAAATATTAAAAGTAATAAAAAAAGATCCTAAATTAGCTATATTTGTATCTAATTTGGAATTTAGATGAAATAAAGTTATATTAAAAGTCTCTTCTAAAAATCTTTTAAAATTCTACCTATTAATAGTAGGTGATTAGCTATAGGGTAGTTAGTATACTTTTTAAAAATTAAATAATAAAAAAAGCAAAAAATACCTATTATAATAATATAATAGCTCTTAGAATGATTTATTATTAATAACCCGAAAAGATAGGTTATTTTAAATAATAAAGTATAATATCTTCTCTAGGCAGCCTTGCTAAGAAAATGAGGGTTTTTAATGTTTTTCCTTTATAATTGTATTAAAAAAAATCTAGTTTAGGGTTAGGGTTATTTTCTATTATAATTATAACTAATTAGTATTTTATTTCTTATAAAATAGGAAATTAATTTACTTCTTTTTCGGTTTTTTTTTGATTTTTTACTATAAGTAATTTTAGGGTATTTTTACTTATAATATCTTATATAATCAGAGGCTTAAAAGCTAGCTACTTTTATAATCTTTTTTTTATTATATCTAAAAATAATTAATATAAACCCTAATAATAACCCTAATAATTACTTACATAGTGTAAGTGATAAGCATTTACCGAGGCTTATTCTGATGTATAGGTAAGAGGGTTTATGTAAAAAGCTGATTTTTTATAATATAAATGTTTAAATTTTTATAAGAAGGAAGTAAAAAATAAGGGTGATTTTCTTTATCTTTTAAAGAAGTAATAGAGGAAGAAATAGAAGACTAAATAGCATTAGAATTAGATAATTGGGATTAGCTTTGGTCTTTAGACCTAATATAGCTTAAAGTAGCTATTTTAGGGTAAGGGTTAAGGTAAGGGTTATATATATAATAAATAAGTAATTAATATTATAGATAGATAGAAAAAAGCGTTATTTAGAGAGGAAATAGGATATTATTATAATTAAAATTAATTATAAATTAGAAATAGATTTATAATAGATTAGAAGTTAGAAAGATAGCTATAGAAATAGAAAGAAAGCTATTAGAAATCAAAGGGAACCTTTTTAGCTAATAATGGCTCTAAATTCTAAAAAGAATTGGCCTAATAACCCTCTGTGATTATTTAATATTTAATTATAAATTATTATATAAAAGAGGGGTAAAAATAGGCTATTCTAGTATAAGGTAAGCTACTATATTACCTAGTTATATAGCCTAGAAAATATTTTCTAGATATATATTTTAGTTTACTTTATGTATAGCTAGCTTAAAGCTAGAAAAAAAGATATTAAAGCTAAAATGAGGGGTAAAGAGAGGTAAACTTAATACTATGAAAAATCTTATTTTTATTATAAAAACTCGAAGATTTTATTATGGTTAGGGTTATTATATAATACTTAATATTTATAATTTAAATTTTATCATACCTTTTTTTATATATAAAAAGGGGTTTTTTTTGGCTTAGTTATTATATTTTTTATGTAAGTGCTTTTCTTAGAGTTAAATTAGAGCTTTTAAGAGATATCGGTTTTAAATAGATTATAGAGCCCTTATTAAGGGGTATAACCCTTAGGTTCTAGCTTTTATATATTAAGGCAAAGTAGGACTATTTCATAGTTATATTTACTTTTGCTTACTAAGCTTCTTAAAATTATTAAAATCTAAAGGAGTAATTTTTACTAGTATTATTACTATAACTATAGCTATTCAAATAAAAAAACTCTTTTTTTTATTATATAAATTTAAACGGCTTATTAGGGTTAGGGTTATTATAGAATATATATTCTTTATTTTTTAATTTATATTATAGGCTTTTATATTAATAAAACGGGCTCTTATTAGCTTAGTTATAGTATTTTTTATCTAAGTGCTCTTCTTAGAGTTGAATTAGAGCTTTTAAGAGATATTAGTTTTAACTAAATCATAGAGCCCTAATTAAGGCTTATAACCCTAGTGTTATAATTTTTATATATAGTATAGATAAAGGACTATCTTATGGGTATACTTATTGTAGCTTAGTAAGCTTTTAGAAATTATTAAAATTTAAAGGAATATAAAACACTCTTATAAGGGTAGAATTAGAGCTTTTTAGAGATATAAATCTTATTTAAATTATATAGCCTTAATTAAGCCTTATAACCCTAGGGTTATAACTTTTATATATATTATAAAAGTAGGATTATTTTATAGTTATATTTATGCCTACTTAGTAAGCTTCTAAAAATTATTAAAATTTAAATTAGTATAAAGTATTCTTATAAGTATTGAATTAGAGCTTTTAGGATATATGGTTTTTAATACGGCTATATAGGGCTTATTAAATTATATAGAATTAATAAAAAATATATCATATAATATAAAAAGTATATATTTTATAATAATATTACTTATATAAGCTTAGTAAGCTTATTTAATTAATTATATATATCATAAGTGATTTTTTCCTTTGACTAAAGAATTAACTTTTTAGTCTAACTAAAACATCTTAGTCTTAGTCTTAGTCAGGCTTTTTTAGTCTGACTAAAGTCAGCCCTTGACTAAGACTAAGGTGACTAAATCACAACCCTGGATTTAGATTTAGTTTTATTATATCTCTTTTAAATATAATACTAAATTTGCTTATCTAGCTACTCTTGATAGCTTTTTTTAAACCTTTTATATTAGTTTATTATTATTAGCTAATTTCTTTTTCTTAGTTTTTAACCTTATATATAACCTTATTATATTCTTAAGTTATATTATCTAATTTGCTATTATATTATATATAAGTAATATTAAGAATGTTATTTTAATAAAAGATTTTATATCTCTTTATGGTATCTAATATATTAGACTTAATATTTAGTTAATATACTAAAATAATATGAAAATATTTATGTTTATTTTCTTTTCTCTTTTATATTTATTATCTTCATAATATTAATATAATATTTCTAAGCTACTCAGCTACTCTTAATACAATAAGCATATTTATATATTATCTTAGGAATTATATAATACTTTAAGGTATTTAGAGTTTTTAATTAATTCCTTATAATAAGACTAATAATAAATCTATTATTTATTGCTTATATTTAAATATACATTCGTATATAATTAAAAATGGCATTTTTATATATTCTTTTTATATTAATTATCCTTCTTCTTACCTAGCTATAACAAAAGTCATTCTTTATATTTTTATATTCTTTTTATATTTGTATTTCTATTTATATATATAGTCCTTAATATTATATTTATATGTTTTTGCCTACTAGTCTTAAATTTTTTTAAAATTAAGTTATTATAATTTATTTACCTTAACAATCTAATTAATATATTATTACTTATTAGAACATTTTTATATTTATTATAACTTATATATTTTATTATAATCCTAAGATACTTAGATTAACTAATCTTGGTATAAATTTATTTCTATTCAATAAGCTTATTTTAAGATTCTTTTATTATTTTTATATTTATACTTAATAAGGAATAAATAACCAAGATCTATTAATACTAACTCATAGAGGCTACCTAGGTAGATTTAATATTTAATATTATTTATAGCAATAAATCTAATTAGCTGTTTAACAGCTATTTATATATAATAATCATAGAATTCTTAAAAGATAAGTTTATTATCTTAAGCTTATAGTCAGGGTTATGATTTAGTTAGTGATTAATTCACTAACTAATTGACTAAGATTAGTCATGACTAAAAAGTCAGTGATTTTTTAGTCTTAGTCTAACTAAAGTCACCTTATTTTTTTAACTAAGGATTTTAGTCAGGCTAAAGCCAAGGGCTATTTATAACTAAGATTTGTTAAGTCAGACTAATAGTAACTAAAAAGTCATAGTTTTAGTCACTTATTAATATAATAAATAAATAACCTTAATTATTCGTAATATAAAAAGGTTATATAATATCTCTATTTTATCTATATTATACTAAAAATAACCTTATATTTTTATCTAATTTATTAAGATTATTATAATATCCTTTAAAAGAGTTATTTTTAAGAAGCTTATTTAGAGCTCTATAAAAATACTAAACTGATTTAATTAATCATACCTTAAATAAACTAGTTAGAATTAAGATAGGATATATTATAGCTAGGGGCTTATATAAAGATATTTATAGGAATTTTTATATTATATAATATTCCCTTAATAGCCTTTTATAGCTATTTTTAGTAATTTTCCTTAGTATTTAAGTGACTAAAAGCCTAGCTTTTTAGTCTAACTAAAAAGCCTTAGTCTTAGTCTTAGTCTGACTAAGACTAAAATAGCCTGACTAAATCATAGGGCTGAGTAAGACTAAAGTGATTTAATCATAGACTTTAACTAAGACTAAGGTGACTAAATCACAACCCAGCTTATAGTTATATAAAATTAGTAATATTATTTTACATAGTATATAAGTTATATTTAGTAATATATTTAAGACTATTAAGTATAATTATATTATATTTATAGCTAAGGTAATTAATATATAAGAAAGCATTAATAAGTATATATTATATACTTATAGTTAGATCTTATATTAAATATTCTTTTACTAAGTCTAAGATAAATATCATACTTTTACTATTTAGTATTAGAAATACTAAATATAAAATTAAGTCCTTTTATATTCTTACTTTAATATATTATTTTATTAAATTATTAATATAATTATTATTAAAATTATTATTATTTATATACTTATATAAGCTAAGATATATATATTATAAATTTAATTAGATAAGTTTAACTAAATAAACTTATAGACTTTTATTTATTATTAAATCTAACGCTAAGCCTTAGCGCTAATTCTTTTTAAGTTTATAGAACTCTAAAACTAACTTTAAGAACTAATCCCTCTAAAACTAATAATATTAATACCCCTTATTTCTTAATATATTTATACTTATAATTACCTAATTAGATCTTAGCTAATTATAATACTTTTTTAATTCTATTATTTAATAATATATATAATTTTTATAATTATTATAAGTATTATAACTTATATCTTATATTCCTTATTATTTTATTTTAGTTGTTTTTTAAGAGCTTTTAATAGAAAAATACCTTTTTTTAATAAAATTAAACCTTTTATAAATATTATACTTAAATAAAAAAAAAGGCCAATTAAAAAAAAGATATTATAATTAAAAAGTATAAGTTTAAGTAATATTAATTTATTATATTATATATTTATCTTAATATTTTTAAGGCTATTATTTAATATTATTACTTATAGCTTATTATATATACTTTTTATACTCTTATAAAGCTTATAGATTTTTTGAATAAAGTTATTTTGGTTATATTAAAACCTATATTTATTAGGAATTATAGCTATTTATATAGATTAACTTGATTTATATATATTACTTTTAATATTATTTTTAATTACAATTCTTTTTTTCTTTTTAGGCTATAATATATCCTTTGTAATTAGGCTTAGTTTATTATAAAGCTATAGTTTACTTAACTAGCTACTAAGGGTAAATAATTGCCTTCTAAGCTACTATATTAATCTCAATTTAATATGCCCTTTTATATAAAGACGCTATCTTAATATAACTCTTATTACTTATATATAGCTCCTTTTATTAAATGGTCTTTAAGTGAAGCCTGATAATATCTAAGTATTCTCTTAGGAATTTATGCCCTTAGGGCCTAGGCTAAGATACTTTTATTTTTTTAATATATTTATTTTCCTTAAAGGCTTTTTTTAGTATATTTTTACTAAAGACTTAAATTACTTAATGTCTAAGTTAGCTTCTTATTATAAAAGATCTTTATTAATCTTAATTAATTCTTATAATGTTTTTTTAACTTTTTAAAATATCTCTTTTAATACTTTATAGTATTACCTTAGCTTCCACTCTTATAAACCTTGATTATATTTCTAATAAGTATATTATTAATATAGTGCTATATTTTTATTATATTTTTTAATCCTATTAAGATTTTAATTTTATATATATTTTTTATAATAAGCTAAAAATTAAGAGTTCTATAATTATTATTCTAAAGGGTATAATATTATAAATTATAACTTAACTTTATATTACCTAAAATAAGGAGTAAAGTATTTTAATTTATATCTTAGTAATTTTAATACTAAAGGCTTTATACCTAAAGCTAGAGGTCTTAATAGGCTTAAATTAATAAGGTTTATCTATATAATTATTAATAGCATTAATACTATACTAAAGATAGATCTATTTATAATAAATAGCTTATATCTTAATTAACTAAAGAGGTTAAAATCTAACCCCTTTATATAATAACTCTCCCCTCTAATATTAACCTTTTAATTGTAATTCTTAATTACTTAAAGAGGTTAAAATCTTAAAGGATTATACTTCTATTATCCTTATAAGAAAAAATTTAATTATAATTAATTAATAATTAATTAATTAATAAATAATATATTAAGGAAATTATAATAGCTTTCTATAAAAACCTTTAATTAAATAATTAAAGTAATATAGCTAATACCTATTAATATACCCTCTAATATAATTAAAATAACCTTAATAAAGAGGTCTATAAGTATTATAAAGATATAATAACTATTTATAATAAGCTATAAGTAATAATATTAAATAAAAGCCTTAAAAATATTAATATAAATATATAATATAATAATTTATTATTAATTAAACTTATAATCTTTATTTATATTATTTTTTTTTACTTAGTTTTTTTTTATTTAATTATAATATTAATAAAAAGTTTAGCTTTCTTATAAAAAAAGCTATAAAAAAAGAAATATTTTATTAATAAAGATATTAAATTCCTTAAGGACTTAAAAGATAATACTTAATATAAGATATAAGTTATAATACTTATAATAACTATAAAGAACTTTTATATTATTAAATAAGTAGATTAAAAAAGTCTTATTATAGCTAGCTAAGATCTAGCTATATAGCTATAAATATACTTATATTAGGAAATAGGGGTTATTAATATTATAGGTTTTAGAGGGATTAATTCCTAGAGTTAGTATGAGAGTTCTCTAAACTTAATAAAACTTAGCGCTAAGGCTTAGTATTAGACCTAAAAGTAAATAAAGGTCTATAGGTTTAATTAATTAAATTTATCTGATTAAATATATAATATTTATATCTTAGCTTATATAAATATATAAATAATAATAATTTCAATAATAATTTTAATAATAAAAAATTTAAATTATAAAAAATATATATAATATAGTAACTCTAATTATAATTAGCTTTTTAAATTTATATAGTAAAAATAAGATTTCTTTTATTATATAAGCTTAATAAGCTAATTAGGGTTAAGGTTATTATATATTATATACTTTTTATATTTAAATTTATATTATAAGCTCTTTTATAAATATATCAAGGCCTTTTTAGCTTAGTTATAGTATTTTCTACTTTAGGCTTATCTAAGAGTTAAATTAAAGCATTTAAGAGATATACGTTTTAATAAACTATATAACCCTAATTAAGCCTAATAACCCTAAGGTTATAATTTCTCTATATCGTAAAAAAGTAGGATTACTTTATAGCTATATTTATTTATGCTTAGTAAGCCTTAAGAAGTTATTAAACTTTGAAAGAGTATAGAGTTTTCTTATAAGAGCTAGATTAGAGCTTTTAAGAGATATAAGGATTAAATAAAATATATAACGCTAATTAAGTATTATAACCCTAGGGTTATAGTTTTTATATATAATTAAAAAGTAAGGCTACTTTATAGTTATACCAATTTTTACGTCTTAAGCTTATTTAAATAAATATTTATAAAATAAGTAATTTTTCCCCTTGACTAAAGAAATGACTTTTAGTCTAATTAAAAAATCTTAGTCTTAGTCTTAGTTACTTTTTAGTCTAACTAAGAACTCTTAGCTATAAATAGCCCTTAACGTTAATCTAACTAAAATCCTTAGTTAAAAAAAACGAACTTTAGTTAGACTAAGCCTAAGAACTTGCTGACTTTTTAGTTATAACTAACCTTAGTTAATTAGTCAGTGAATTAATCACTGACTAAATCTCAACCCTATATATATATTTCTACTTTTCTTTCTCATCTATAAAATATAAATATATAGCCTTAACCTTTAATATTAAGTATTATTATTTATTCCTTACTTATTATTTTATAAGCGCCTTATAAATACTTAGCCTTTTATTTAGTTATAATTTTACGACTATTAATATTATGTATTAATTATCTTAGCTTATTAATTAGGTCAATATTATTACTTTTTATACTAAGATTATATTTTTATTTAAGGCTAAGAATAAAAAAAGAAAAAAAAAATAAAATAAGCTTAAAGAGTATTAAGGATAAAAATAAAAAATAATAACTTATTAATAAAATATTTATATATTTTATTTTTTTTATTTTTTTAAGTATTATAATAAAGGCTTTATTATTTTATTTTTAAGAGTTACTTTTAAGTATTTGTCTTTTAATAATCTCTTATTTTCTTTATAATATCTCTATAAACCTAAATTAATCTAACTTTATATTTTATAGGTATTATATAATAACCTTGGTTATTTTAAGGTATAATAAGATAGTTATATTTAAGTCTTTTGTAATTTTTATTTTAATTTTATAAAATTAATATTTATTATATTTTAGGTATTAAAATATAATATAATAGATTATTTATTTATTTATTTTATAGCTATAAAGCGATACTTTTATATTAAATATACTTTGTATAAAAAAAATCTTATAAGCTAATTCGTTTTATTTTTATTTATAATATTATTAAGCTTTATTATTTTAAAAGCCCCTTACAAAAAGTAATATCGGCCTTATCTTATAAGCAAACAAAGGCTATATAAGATAGGTTATTTATAAGTCTTTTTTATTTTTTTTATAATATATTATTAGTCTTATTATTTTATTGGTATTTCTTATTTAGCTAATATTAAGTTATCTCTATAATTAATAGTATTTCTTTATAAATATATTTTAATAATATATAATTATATCTCTTATCTTCTTTTAATATTATAGTAACTTATATACGTATTTTATTATTAGCTAGGTTTTTATTGATTTTATTTTTTTAATTAATATCTTTTAAAGTTTCTCTTTATATAAATTTAAGAGAGTAATTATATCTTTTACTTTTAGCTATATTATTAATATAGCTTTATATATTATAATTATAATTTATAAGTATTTTATTTATTTCTTATAGATTTTAATTATAATTCTTTATAGCTTTTTATATTATAAGATTATATAAATTACTATAGCGCTATATAAAAATATTAATTAAATAATTACAATTTAAAAATATTATACCTTCATAAGGTTATAGCCTTATATAGACCATATAAGCTTATATATTACTTATATTATAGTTATATTTTTATCTCTAAGTTTCTTTATTTACTTCTATTAATAAAATTTTATATTAAAAATAATCTTAAGAAATTTTATTAATTATATTAATTAGATTATTTTACTTATGGGTTATATTAAGATTATTAATACCCTCTAGTTACTATAAAATATATTTATGTTATTTTATTTATATTATAAAATATTATATATTTTCTTACTTATATTATATATTTTAGCTATATTCTGTTAATCTATTTGTAATACTTTTTTAATATACTTCTAATAACTACAGGATTTATATTATTAATAAAACAAATTATTATAAATTTTTTTATTTCTTAAGCTATTTATATAATATATTAATATAAATAATAAAAAACCTTAATAATAATAAGTCTCATAGGGTTTTTAGTTTAAGTTAAATAATATTTAATTTTTTATTATTAAAATATATATAAGTTATTTTCTCCTTAAGGAAGCTTTATATTTATAGTATAATTTATATTAAATATTTTTTTTTATTATATTTATAAAAAGTTTATATATTATCTTATTAAAAGCTCTTATAAATTTTATATTAATTCTTATTTTATTTAGTTTTTAAAATATAATAATATTTTTTTTTTATAAACTAAGAAATATCTTAAGTTAAGGCTAATTATTATAATTTATATTAGTGCTTTATATATAAGGCTTTTATATACCTTTAAAATCTTTTTAAGATACTATTTTTATTAAGGCCTTTTTAGGATTTTAGTTTTTATAAAATATAATATATCTTATTAATATTAATACTTATTATTAAAATTACTATTAGAATTACTATTATTTATATATCTATATAAGCTAAGATATATATATTATATATTTAATTAAATAGGTTTAATTAATTAAACCTATAGACCTTTATTTACCTCTAAGTTTTAATCTAGCGCTAAGCCCTAATATTAACTCTTTTTAGGTTTATAGAACTCTAACGCTAACTCTAAGAATTAATCCCTCTAAAACCTATAACGCTAATAACCCCTATTTCCTAATATTATACTTATAGCTATATAGCTAGATCCTAGCTAGCTATAAGACTTCTTTAATCCTCTTATTTAGTAATATAAAAGATCTTTATAGTTATTATAAGTATTATAACTTATACCTTATATTAAGTATTATCTTTTAAGTCCTTAAGGAATTTAATATCTTTATTAATAAGATATTCCCCTTTTTATAGCTTCTTTTTAAGAGCCTTTAAGAAAAAAAGCTTTTTACTAAGAAAGCTAAACCTTTTATTAATATTATAATTAAGTAAAAAAAGACTAAGTAAAAGAAAAATAATATAATTTAAGATTATAAGTTTAATTAATAATAAATTATTATATTATATACTTATATTAATATTCTTAAGGCCTTTATTTAATATTATTACTTATAGCTTATTATAAATATTATATATATCTTTATAAAGCTTATAAATCTCTTTACTAAGGTTATCTTAATTATATTAGAGGGTATATTAATAAATATTAGCTATATTACTTTAATTATTTAAGTAAAAGTCTTTATAAAAAGTAGCTATTATAATCTCCTTAATATATTATTTATTAATTAATTAATTATAATTAAACCTCCTCTTATAAGGATAATAAAAGTAATTTTAATCTCTTTAAGTAATTAAGAATTATAATTAAAAGGTTAATATTAGAGAGAAAAGCTATTATATAAAGGGGTTAAATTTTAACCTCTTTAATTAATTAAAATATAAGCTATTTATTATAAATAGAGCTAGCTTTAATATATTATTAAAGCTATTAATAATTATATAAATAAACCTTATTAATTTAAGCCTATTAAGACCTCTAGCTTTATGTATAGAGCCCTTACTATTAAAATTACTAAGATATAAATTAAGATACTTTAATCCTTATTTTAGGTAATATAAAGTTAAGTTATAATTAATATTAATATATATATTTATTATATATTAAATTACAATTTTATTAAACATTTTATTATTATTTTAATATTTATTTATAAGTAATATTTTTAAAATAAAAATTTTATTAATACTTTAAATTTTTTTTAATATATTCTTATATATATCTTAGTTTTTCTTTTAAGGTCTAATAAGTATATTACTTATATTTCTTATATAAAGGTCTTAGATTATTTTAGTTTTATATTTATATATTTATATATTATTTCCTTAATAATTATTTTCATACTATTATTACTTAATATTTTATTAATTAATTTATTAATATATTTTATAGCTTATTAATATATTAATATCTTAATAAGGCTCTAAATAATTAATCTAATTATATAAAAAATATTTCTTTAAATTAAAGTTATAATCTTATTAATAATATTTATTTTATTTTTATATTTATATTAATATTTTATATTTTTTAATTATTAAGTATTTTTAATAAGAATAATTAATATAACTATAGCCTACTTATAATTTAAATAATATATATTTTATTTAAGCCCTTTTTATTTCTTAATTACTTATTATTAGTTTTACTAGCGCTATGTAATTAGTATATATTCCTTTTATTATTATAAGTAGGCAAATTATTATTACTAAGTCTTATTTAAGTATTCTTTTAGGTTTTTAAAGTCTTATAGCTAAGTAATTTATATTTTTTAGATATTTATTTAAATTATTTATATTATTAAAGTATTAAAAATAAAATATTAAAAATATAATATATTTAATACTTAACTAATAGAAATTAGTATATTTTATTAATAAATATATCTTACCTAAAAATAAATTAAGTATAAGATTAATATAAAAATATATTATAAAAAATCAATATTATTATATTACTTTATACTACCTAAAATAGAGATTAAAGTATCTTAATTAATATCTTAGTAGTTTTAATAGTAAAGGCTCTATACCTAAAGCTAGAGGTCTTAATAGGCTTAAATTAATAAGGTTTATCTATGTAATTATTAATAGCTTTAGTAACGCATTAAAGCTAGCTCTATTTATAATAAATAGCTTATATCTTAACTAACTAAAGAGGTTAAAATCCCCTTTATATAAGAGCTCTCCCCTCTAATATTAACCTTTTAATCGCAATTCTTAACTACTTAAAGAAATTAAAATTACTTCTATTATCCTTATAAGAGGAGGTTTAATTATAATTAATTAATTAATTAATTAGTTAATTAATAACTAATTAATTAATAAATAATATATTAAGGAGATTATAATAGCTTTCCGCAGAGACCTTTAACTAAATAATTAAAGCAACGCGGCTAATACCTATTAGTATACCTTTTAATATAACTAAGATAACCTTGCCGAGGAGGTCTTTAAGCTTCGCAAGGGCGTAAAAAGTATATATAATAAGCTATAAGTAATAATATTAAATAGCGGCCATAAGAGCATTAAGATAAGCATATAATATAATAAATTAATACTAGTTTTAATAACTTATAATCTTAAGTCATAATATCTTTTTTTTACTTAGCCTTTTTTTACCTAGTTTTAATACTAATAAAAGGTTTAATTGTATTTAAAAAAAGCTTTTTTTATTAAGGGCTCTTAAAAAGAAGCTAAAGAAAAAAGAAAATCTTATTAATAAAAATACTGAATTCCTTAAGGACTTATAAGATAATAAGTAATATAAGGTATAAGGTATAATACTTATAATAATTATAAAGACCTTTTATATTATTAAATAAGAGAATTAAAGAAGTCTTATTATAGCTAGCTAAGATTTAGCTATATAGCTATAAGTATAACTATATTAGGAAATATGGGTTATTAGTATTATAGGTTTTAGAGGGATTAATTCCTAGAGTTAATATTAGAGTTCTATAAACCTAAAAAGAGTTAGCGCTAGGGCTTAGCGCTAAACTAAAACTTAATAATAGATAAAAGTCTATAGGTTTAATTAATTAAACTTATCTAGTTAAATACATAATATATATATCTTAGCTTATATAAATATATAAATAATAGTAATTAATAGTAATTTTAATAAAAAAAAATAAATATTATAAGCTTAGCGCTAATAATAATTACTTTAAAGAAACTTAAATATAATATAAGCTAAATATTATGAAACTATAAGGTAATAATAAATAGATTTTTATATAATACTTTAAAAAAAAATTATAAAATCCTTATTAAAAAAAACTAATTTATATTATTAAATTAAACTAGGTATATATTATATCTACCTTACTAAGAAATAGTAAAATATAAATAAAATAACAATATATATATATCTAGGTATATTATAAGAAATTAATAATAAGCCCCTAATAATTAGAATTATAATATAACCTTTGAAATACTACCTAAATTATATTAATATACCCTTAATATAAAAAAGACTCTTAGATATTATATTAAAATTAAAAATAAAATAATTGTTTTTTAGTTATTAAAACTAAATATTAAAACTTTTTTAATATATAAAACCTATTAATATAATAATAAAGTATTATTATTACTTAAAAAAAATCTATACTAAGAAAAAGAAAATATTAAATAAAAGCTACCTTAATATTAAAGTAATATTATATTATAATAATATATACCTATAATATAAATAATAAATATTAAATATATATAATTAGGCAAAATATATAATAAAAAAAGATTTAATTCCCTAACTTACTAAGAGAATATTATTAATAAGAAATAATATAGAGATATTTAATTATAATTTAAAAAAGATTATAAACTTATTAACAAGATCTTATAAGAATATATTAATTATATTAAATAAGGAGACCTTATTAAGCTTTACCTAGAAATATAATAGCTAAATTATACCTATCTTAATAATAGCAATATAGCTATAAAATAAAGTTATTAAAAATACATTAAGAGCTAAGTAAGTAATTATACTTATAAAGCCTATATAACTAATATATATGGGTTTAATTATTTGAATTATATTCCTAAAAAAGTAAATACTATATTTTATATATAGTAATAAGTAAATATATATAAAAATATCTTATTATATGAAGCCTTATATTCTATAAATAACTATATAAATAATAATACTCAAAGTTAAAAATATAAGTTTAGAGAAAATAACTAAGTATTTTAATAAATAATAAAACTAAGTAAAATTACTTTAAATTAATAATACTAAATAAACTTACTTTATACTTAAGGTATAAATAACTACCTTATTTAATTATTAACTAAGAAAAAACTCCTTTTACTCATACTAATAAAATTATTAATTATAAGATGTATTACCTTAAGGGTTAGATTAAAAGAAAAAACTAAGGGATATTAGTTTATATTATATTAAATAAGTTATATAATCTGATACTTAGATACCTATAATTATAATAACCTAACTTATACTTTAATTCAAAGATTAAATAAACATTTTCTTTTTATAATAAGATACCTCTTATAATAAATAATAACTTAAATAAGAGATATTAAACTTTTATTAAAGAAACTAAAGGAACTAAGTAGAAATAAATATAAAATACCTCTTTATTTATGAGGATAAAATATAAATACTATAATAAATAAAAAAATAATAATAATAAATACTTATTAAAATGTAATTTAAGCTTATAGCATACCTAAAGGTAGATTAAGGTAACTAAATAAGAGAAATATAGTTTTATATATAATTAAGCTAATTATGCCTAATGCCTTTAAACGCAAGAGTTAATACTAAATATACTCTATAAATACTTCTACGCTTAATACTCTGCCTTAATAAACCTTATCTCACTAAGAATATATCACTAGTTAATAACAATAAAAGCAGCCTACTATCCGCTCTAGTAATAACTGATTACTATTATTAATAATTATAGCATAAGATAGTAACTTAAACCACTAGGTATATTCTCTTATTAAATAACTTGAGCCTAAAAGTTAATTAATATAAGACTATATTAGCTCACCCCCCTATTATATTAACCTTATTAAGATAAAAACTCAAACCTATCTTAGATTACCTAAACTACATTAGCCTTATAAGACTATTAGAGTAAAAAAATCTCTTTATAGGCTTATAGCTATTATTAGACCCCTAAAAAATTAATTTAGTCTTCTTTAGTTATTATTTATTTAAGCTTAAAGTTATTTATATACCTAATAAGTAAGATTTTATTAATTATTAAAAGTAACTTTTAGATAACCTTATTAGGTATATTAAGAATAATTACTATTTATATAATAACGAGTTAATATTTCTTATTACTTTATAGTAATAAGATATATAATTATAAAAGCTTTTTTACTTTATAAAATAGATTTAAATAGGGAGTTAATAGATAAGAAGCTTAACATATAAGTTTCTTAATAAGTAAGATAAGGATATAAATAAAAGTTTAATAAAAGTTTATTAACTTAATTATAAGTAAAGTTTTAAGATAGAATAATAATAAAGATAATATATAAATATAATAAGTAACCTAATTAAATTAATAGGAATAATAAATAATTATATCCATTATATCATAATTCTATAAGCTTAAAAAAAACCTTAGATAATTAAAAGAAATTATGTAGTAACCTAAAAAAAAATTTTAATTAAAAAATATAGCTTATTAATATAAAAGTTAAAATAATTCTTTTTAAAAAAACATAAAATAGGCCTATTAAAATATATATATTATAACCTAAGCATAAAGTTTATTAATAAAGAATAACCTAGCTTTAATAAACTTTACTTACTTAATAAAATATAATTAGTAATATTTAAAGTATATTAAAGATATATTATAATAAAGATATATTAAGAAAATTAAGTTATTTATTAAATACCTTATTATATTTATTTTAAAGGGAAATAATAAGCTCTAATTTTATATTAATATTTAAAAACTTAATTTAATTTTAACTTAAGGTTATTTATTATTCTTTTTTATTAATATATTTTAAAACTAACTATTTAAATTAAAATATTATATAAAACTAAACCTTAAAAAAGCTTAGAATTTTATTGAAATTACAAAAAGATATAAATAAAAACCTATTTTATATATTAAGTATAAATTATTTAAATCCCTTATTATACCTTTTAGATATATAAATATATCTATAATACTTTAATAAATAATGTATAATATATTATAAAAGTATTTAAATATAATATATCTACTAATTAAATATCTTAGATAAGTAAGCATGTTAAAAATCCCTCAACTTATATTATCTCTATTTAATTAATTAATTCTTAATTACTGAGTATATTATAAAGTAATTATAAGGCTAGTATACTTTTAACTCTTTAGGCCTCTAAAAATAATTAGAAACTAAGTCTCTAATATATTATAATACTATATATAGTATCTTAGAAGACCTTAAGTTATTAGTAAAAAAGTATTTTTTTTAAGTATAATATTATTATAAAATTATATAACTTATTTAATTTAGAGAAATTAATCTTTATTTTACCTTAGATTCCTAAGGATTTCCCCCTTAATTGCTTATATACTATAATATATTATTAATTAATCTATATTAGGCTTTAAATATTATTAAGTAATACTTAGAGCCTAAAATATATTTTTTTATTAAATATAATAATTAAAAAGTTAAATATAAAATATAAGTAATATTTATAATTAATTTAAGCTTATACCTAATATAATTATAAAGTATATTATATAATTAAAAAATATTTATAACTTTAATAAGATTAGCTTTCTTATAAGTATAATTATAAATAAAATAATTATTATAAGCTTAGAAAGATATTTAAAGTTAAAATTAATGTAGCTTAAAAACTAAGAATAAATTATAATTATTTAATTAATTAATAAAAAAGGCTAAGTAGTTTAATTATTTATTATTAATATATATTAATATTACTTTATTAATTAAAATTAAGAAACTAATCTCTATAATTAGTATAATAAAAAGGAATATTAATAAAGCTTTTAAAAGAATTAGCTTTATTTATTTTAACCTAGAAATTATAATCTTAAAGCTTAATATATAGCTATAAACTTTACTATTTATTAAAAAGGGATTTAAGTCTTTAATTTCTTAGGTCTTAAGGACCCTAAGGATTATACTTAAGGCTAGATTTTAATATAAATACCTTAAAAGATAAATTAAAAGGTATTAAAGTAATTCCCTAGAGTTAATCTTTAAGCCCTAAGGTTTTATAAAAAAGAACTAAAAATAAGTATATTATTTTATTACTTTATATTACCTAAAATAAAAATTAAAATATTATAATTAATATCTTTATAGTTTTAATAATAAAGGCTTTATATCTTAAACCTAAGGTCTTAATAGGCTTAAATTAATAAGGTTTATTTATATAATTATTAATAGCTTTAATATTATACTAAAATTACTTATACGTATAATAAAGAGTTTATATATTAATTAATTAAAGAGGTTAAAATCCCCTCTATATAATAACTCTCTTTTTTCTAATATTAACCTTTAGTTACTCTTATAATTCTTAATTACTTTAAGAAATTAAAAGTATTTTTATTATTTTTTAAGAAAAGGTTTAATTATATTTAGTAATAATTATTATAATTAATTAATTAATTAATTTATATTTAGTTAATTAATTAATAATATGCTAATAAGCTTATAATAGCTTTTTATAAAGACTTTTTATTAAATACTTTAAGTAATATAATTATTACTTATTAATATACCTTTTAAAATAACTAAGATAACTCTATTAAGAAAGTTTATAAGCTTTATAAAGATATAAAAAAAACCTTATAAGAAATAATAAGTAATAATAGTAAATTAAGACCTTTAAAGTATTAAAATAAATATATTACTTAGTAATTTAATATTAATTAATATAAAATATAATTAATATAAAATATAATTTATAATACTTATAATAAATATTTAAATTATTTATAATATTAAATAAAAATATTAAAGAAGTCTTATAGCTAGCTAAGATCTAACTATATAGTTATAAATATAATTATATTAAGAAATAAGTATTATTAATATTATAAGTTTTAAAGAACTTAACCTATAAAGTTAATATTAACATTTTATTAAACCTAAAAGAATTTAGTCTTAAGGCTTAATATTAAACTTAGTAATAAATAAAAATCTATAAGTTTAATTAATTAAACTTATTTAATTAAATATATTATTTATATATTTTCGCTTATTATTAAAATTACTATTAAACTTACTATTATTTATATATTTATATAAGCTAAGATATATATATTATATATTTAATTAAATAAATTTAATTAATTAAACCTATAAACCTTTATTTACCTCTAAGTCTAGTATTAAGCCCTAGCGCTAATTCATTTTAGGTTTATAAAACTCTAACGCTAATTCTAAGAATTAATCCCTCTAAAACCTATAATACTAATAACTCTTATTTCTTAATATAATTATGCCTATAGCTATATAGCTAGATCTTAGCTAATTATAATAAGATTTCTTTAATCCTCTTATTTAATAATATAAAAAGTCTTTATAATTATTATAAGTATTATAATTTATATCTTATATTAAGTATTATCTTTTAAGTCCTTAAGGAATTTAATATCTTTATTAATAAGATATTTCTCTTTTTATAGCTTTTTTTTAAGAGCTTTAAATAAAAAAAGCTTTTTTTTAAAAAAATTAAGTCTTTTATTAATATTATAATTAAATAAAAAAAAATTAAATAAAAAATAAAAAATATAATTAAAGATTATAAGTTTAATTAATTATAAATTATTATATTATATATTTATATTAATACTCTTAAGGCCTTTATTTAATATTATTATTTATAGCTTATTATAAGTATTTTTTATATCTTTATAAAGCTTATAAATCTCCTTACTAAGGTTATTTTAATTATATTAAAAAATATATTAATAGGTATTAATTATATTATTTTAATTATTTAATTAAAGGTTTTTATAAAAAATAACTATTATAATCTCTTTAATATATTATTTATTTATTAATTAATTATTAATTAATTATAATTAAACCTCTTCTTATAAGGATAATAAAAATAATTTTAATTTCTTTAAGTAATTAAGAATTATAATTAGAAGGTTAATATTAAAAGGGAGAGCTATTATATAAAGGGGTTAGATTTTAACCTCTTTAATTAATTAAGATATAAGCTATTTATTATAAATAGAGCTAGCTTTAGCGTATTATTAAAGCTATTAATAATTATATATATAAACCTTATTAATTTAAGCCTATTAAGTCTTTTAGCTTTAGGTATAAAGCCCTTAGTATTAAAATTACTAAAATATAGATTAAGATACTCTAATCCTTATTTTAAGTAATATAAAGTTAAGTTATAATCTTTATTCCTTAGATTATATTTAGTACTTTTTATTAATATAAACCTAATAGAATTAATTTATCCCTTAGGAAATAAATAATTAGTATAAGTATTAATTAGTTAATTTTAAATTTTTTATAATATTTATTAATACTTTTTTTATATAGATTAATTTAATAATTAATTTAGCTATTAATTTAACTTATTTATAAATAATATTATTAAGTATAGTATTAAAAATAATATATATCTTATTTAAAATAATATTAATATTTCCTTATTAATATTAACTTAATATAATTAATCTATCTCTTAAGAATTATATAATTATAATAATTTAATATTTAAATTATTATTAAAAAATATATATAAAGTATTTTTAAGTATTAATTTTTTAATATATTATTATTAAATTAATAATAAGTTTTTTATTATTATTAATTAATAATATATTTATAATACTATAAGGATTATTAAAATAAAATATTAAATAAATAAGTATTTATAAAATATATATAATATTAATTTTATATTTAAAGATATTAAGTATTATAACTTTAATATATATAAAATTATATTTCTTTTATTAAGTAATTTTGATTTATTTTTATATATACTATAAAATTATAGTACTTTTTAATAAATAATACTTATTATTATTTAATATATATTAAGAAACTAATAATATAAGAAAAATATTTATTATACTTAATATATATAATAAATAAATAAAATAAACATCTTAATTTTTTTAATAAAAATTATAATAAAAATATTCTAAGTTATTTAATTAATCAAAATTATTTATTATATTTTTTTTTAAATATTTTAATTATTATTTAATAAGTTTTTATATTATAATTTAATTTATTATAAATACTATAATATTAAACCCTTCTTTATATTAATTTTTCTTAATTATTACTTTTTAATAATTTAATTATTATTTATATATTAATATTTATTTAATTAATTAATTATTATTTTTTTTATAATTATAACCTTTTTTTTTAATTAAATATATTTTATTTTTTAATATTAATTTAATATTTTATTTATTTATTATAAGTCTTAGATTTTTATTTTTATAAAAATTATTTTATATATTATTACTTTTATATTTTTTTATAAATAATTTTAATATTTTAAAAAGTACTTTTAAAGAATTATTTTAATATTTTTTATATTATAATAATTTAAAATATAATATAAAAAACTAAAAAAAAAACTTAATTTTTAAAATATATATTATAAAATATTTAATTAAATATTATATTTCTTAATTATAAGTTTTTATAAATATATTATAATATATAATATTAAAGGATTAAAATATATTAAATAAATATTATAATATATAAAATTAAATATTTTTATTATTATTATAATATTTTTCAAATTTAATAAATTAATAATTATAAAAACTATTAAAAATTAAGAAATAATAAAAATTAATTTATTAATTAATTTTATATTAATTAAAATACTTAATTTATTTAAAACTTATTATATTATTAATTTAATTATTTTAAGTTATTATAATTACTTAATTACTTAAGAGGTTATTTTTTTAGTATTAATTAATAAAATAATATTAGCTTATATTAATAATAAATAATTAAATTATTTAGCCTTTTATATTAATTACTTAAACAATTATAATTTATTTTTAATTTCTAAGTTATATTAATTTTAGCTTTAAATACTTTTTTAAGCCTATAATAATTATTTTATTTATAATTATATTTATAAAAAAATTTAATTTTATGGAATTATAAATATTATTTAATTAAATATTATATTTTAAAATTATATTTATTTTAAATTAAAATTAATTATAAATAATAATTAATTTTCTATATTTAGTTTTCTAATAATTATATATTTAAAAAAAATATATCTTAAGCTTTAAGTATTATTTAAAAAATTTTAAAACTTAATATATATTAATAAATAATATATTATAATTAATAAGTAATTAATTAGTTTCTTTTTTAATATTTTAAAGCTAAAAGAGAAGTTTTTATAAATTTAAATTAAAAATAAAATCTTTAAGGATTTATTTTTTTAAATTAAAAAGCTAATATAATTATAAAATAATATTATATTAAAACTAAATATCTTATTATTAATATTAAAGCTTTATATAAATAATTTTATAAATTATTATAATATATTAAATACTTAGCTTTAAGTTATTTTAATGGGCTTAAAGGTAAGAAATATTTTAGTCTTATTATTAGATTATAATATATTAAGTAATTAATAATTAATTAATTAAATAAAGAGATTATAAATTAAGGGATTTCTATCTCGCTTACTTATTTATCTTTCTTACTTATTATATAGGTTACTAATCGAGATATATTAAGTAGTATAAACTATATTACTAATAAAAATACTCTAACCATAATATATTTTCTAAGATATCGATAGCCATTCCATTACAAAGGTGCCATACTGGGCCGAGTTTACAAGTGAGCCTGCACTTGCTAACGCCCGGTTAGCACGGCAGTGAATATTGGCTCTAGGGGGACCTAGTACCGGTATGTACGCACTAGAATGGAAGATGGCTTGCTGAGTGCCGCGGCTGCCAGAAATCTACTAATAATGAGAGTCTAGAACACACAGAAACGCCACGATATTTCAGCCTGACCCCGACCACTTAAAGGAGCTCCATCCAGTGGTTCTCAGCTTCCCGGCTCATCTCGACAATATGCAAGGGTTGTCAGGCCATAAGTGTCAGCGTTCGTCCGTAGCTTAAGCAGAAATATAAAGGAGCCGATGTGGTCCAGAAGCGCCTTTTCATTCCGTCTCTCCTTTTCCCGCCAGAACCAACTCAACTCATTCACCTCTCAAGTCTCTGAACCAGAAACCCTTCTCAAACCTTGATCGAAAGTTTCCAAGATGCAAATTAAGAGTCTCCTCCTTGCGCCTCTCGTCGCCGGCGGCCTAGTTACTGCGACTCTCTCGCCCAGCAAGCCATATCGCTTCGAGGCACTTGCTTTGCGCTCTGCCACCGACATCCACTTTGCTGTCGTTCAGGCTGCCCACACCAGCATCTTTTTGAAGCTTCCCCAGCAGAAAGCGACATGTGAGAAGAAGACAGATAACTCTGCCACTTTCTCGATCGTCAATGGCGAGCTGTTCCTTTACGGTAAAACACGACAGCAGATCTACGTTGACCGATCAGGAATGGGTATGTTATTCCCAAATTTCCATTTGTACCGAGCTTCGCATTAGCTTCTTTTAGGTCAGGGGAAAATTGGATATACCACTGGCACCCAGTCCGCTCCACGCAATGCGGAACGCAAGGGTTGGGCCATCGACAAGGACGGCGATTTATCTTTCAAGGGCAAGAACTTGGTTGCATGCCCCCACAGTATCGATGGAGCATGGAGTGTTTGGGTTTCAACTGGAATCAAAACACCTGGAGGCAACAAGGGCTGCTTGGAATTTCTGCCCAGAACAGCAGAGATCAAGAAGCCTATTAGTTGCAAGTACACTCAGTAACTACTTGATGAGGAGCGACATGGTAGTTGGTCCCTTATAGGGCTGTGTGCAATTGGGGTAGATGGAGCCGCGAGTCTGAGCTTGCCGTTATTATAGAGAAAGGCCGATGCCGTCAGTGTTATGAAGCGTGCATAATACCGCCTCTTATTGTCTTCGATACCTTTGTTGCTTGACCTTCACCTAAGGATCCACCACAGGCGTCCTCCACTGCTCGTCTTACGCCTCAATATTCTGTACTCGTCTGCGTAACACAATACTTTGCGTAAAGTTTTATTTCGGTGCCAGTTGGCATGGTACCAAACACTGTCTCTGGAAATTGCTCCATTGTGAGTAAGGTCCAGCAATGCCACTTCTCGAAGTCGCCAGCTAACTGAACAGACTAGGGCGCTTGTCTCAGGCAGGCGTCTCGTGGAGAGTGATTATGAAGGTTCAATGTTGTTTTTATTTGAAAGGCCACCATGTGCGGAGCCCTAGCTCATAGAAGAATTGAATCAGTGGGTCAACACTGAACAACATGAAGCATTATTTCCGCAAGCCATGTTTATGAGTTCATGTGAGCTATTCGATCGGGCTCTTATCTTGGACCCGGGCATGACAAGATGCATACCAACTAAAGTGTCACACGGGGCTATCATTGATATTTCAATGGAGGCATTGTTCTGTGGAATTTGAGAAACTATTCAAGAAAACACGACGAAACAGTACTGATATTAGATGATGTTCATTTCTTCAAACAGTTTGGAAGAAGCTTCGAGTCTAAAAGATGGAAACGGGGCTCTCTTCAGACACTGCAAACTACTCGGAGAAAAAGCATGGCGACAACCCCATTTGTAGGTTGTTCTAGATCCTTATGCAAAGTCACTAAGCTGACACACCACACTTGACCATTGGCATGGACCTTGGGCACAACACAAAGTGGCATTGCGGCTCCAGGCTAGAGCACCAAGGCATTGGACCATCCACAACTCATGTTTCGAAGCATAAGAACCAGCTTGGTATATGCCTCCGGCTTTTGTTCCATGAATTCTCAGGCAATCATCGTGTTTTGGAGCCACGTCGTAAACGTCTACGCCATTGCTAGACTAATATAAAAATAATGTAGAATTTGAATTGGAAGGCATTCAAACCGCTCTCTCTGTTTTGTCTTAGCTCTCCGCATTTAAGGAGTTGAACCGCGAGAGAACTCGTCGCCTGTTTGCTAACATCTCCACCTCTTTCATTTTGAGAGCCCTCCACATCAGAGAAAACAGCCACTTTGATAAAGTGCCAGCCACAAAAGATACTGTCCAATACTGGAACTTGTCTATGGCTTAGTAGATAATGTGTGCCATGGACTGGCGGATAAGGCATACATACTTAGGTGAAAGAAGACGACTGTGGAAATTGGTTGGTTAGGATGCACTAACTGTATTAAACAACGCACGCAATAGGATATCCAAGTCTTATGCCATCCCTGGGCACCAATTTTACCAACTTCTGTAAACAGCTGGGTTGCTATTGTTTAATAGGTGCAAATCAAATGAAGAAGTCTTGGTCGACGTGGTAGCTGGTCTTTGCAATTATTATAAGTTCGGCAAAGGTTTAAGAGAGGAGGCGAGCTGCGTAATAATAACAACGCAACAATACTAAACACTGAACGTGACATTCTTATATATCATGTCTTTTAACTTTGCCTTGTATTCATCGCTTGCAAACTCTCACGTGCATCCAAACCCGTGACGGACTGGACTGCTTCTACTCCTGAGCTCTAATGGAGGTAAACAATAGCCAACCATGTCGAACCTGTTCTCCCTGCGTCACGATCAACCCGTACATATAATTGGGCAAATTCAATCGCCGCTATTTCTCCAAGGTCCCCCGATAGTCTACAACATCCAGAAGGCGATGTAAAACAGCCCATATGGTAGAGTTGCGTCTGGAAACTACAACTTAAACCCAAAGGTCTATGTAAGCACCGCCAAGCCGGCCGAGGGGTTTCCCGCTCGAGCCCAGGCCTATAGGCATCAGCGGGTATTCAGCCTATGAACATTCAGTTTACCTAGCCAATTCTGTACATATGGAACCGAAACATTTCCTCCTTTCAAGGTCCAGGGCAAACAAATATTAACTATGCATGAGAACTGTTATTCCATCTCGTTGCCAAGCAACAGCTACGACGCCGCCATTTTCTAACTTGATGCAATTCATCCCAGTGATGTGTTTTGGCATTGGCATACAGCTGGTTCCGAAGGGTAAGAGAGTCAACGTTGACCAGCCGGTGAGTCTGAGGTCAACTGTCATCGAGCCAACACAACAATTAGTCTACACACCCCAACTATCTTCGGCCAAGCACGAGACAATGCCAACAATGGGTAGATATCAAGAGCTTATCTGGACAACAAAAGATACCTGCCATCATCTCGAAACAATTCGAGCTCCTCTGGTTAAAATGTGGCGGAATTCCGTCTCTGGAATGGTGACGTGATGCAAAACGCGTAGGAAAAATACCACGGTGTCAATATATGTGAAATTGTGAACCACAACCGGAACATAACGTTATCGCGAAAGAGGAGAGGGGACAGTCTGACAGAGCGAAAAGCGAAGAATTGCCGAAGGACGTGCCGAGGATGATCGCCCTGGCGCTGAGGGCGGGGACACATGGAGATAGGACTTTCAACCAGGTGCCAAGCGGAATGTCATGCGTGATTGACGGTTGCACAGCATAGTCAGAGATCACGTTGATATGTATCTTGCTGCGAGAAAGAAAGCGGGAGGAATTGTCCGGGCCATAGAGACCAATCATTATTGTGCGCCCTCATTTCCCAAGCCTTGGCTGACTGGCTGATGCTGGACGCCCGCCCTCTTGGTTAGAGGCCAATGATAAGGGTGACGACGCGTCGTGGGAAAACGATAGCGCCTTGCTAGCCCAACCTTGCTCTTGTTGGTGTGAGAGGGGTTCCTTGTTTGCAAGGAGTCAACCAAGGAGCCAACGCAGGTTAATCTTTGGCGTGAGTCAGCCATAGTACTCCCAGATGAGTTAAGGGGGGCTGCCGAATCATTTCGCCTGCGGGGTAGGCATGTGGGGCCTCTATTGGCTGGGAGTCCGACATTGGCTCGCTCTCCTTTTCACATTCTCTCCTTTTCCATCATCGCGCCAGCGTTGACCATCTTATCGCCTATCGAACCCCCAGGACAAGCTATGACTCGAATGAGCTCCTCCTAGACAAGCTCGAGGCGTTTGGTTTGAGGACGGAGCCTGACGGGGTTGACACGCTGACGCCGCCAATGCACCACTGATGCACCATCCCGTAGGGGGCAATGAGCTACCAGCTTTGCCTGCTTAGCCCCGGCTTCTGTCCATGTTCCCCGGATCCCTGCGAACAGGTCTGGCTATCAAGGCTCTGCCAACTCTTGCGGGGGTGAGGAGGCAACCAGGAGAGTTCGTGAGGGTTGAGCGATAGCTGGCTCAGGAGGTTTAATCTAGTAGAGTTTACGCAGACATAGCACAGATAAGAGTTGGGAGAAACTCTGATGCTTGATCCCTCCCCCTCCTCATATTCATCAAAAACCTTAAGGCTTGGGCGATGCGACATGCTCTTGTCATTTCACGCCGCTAGCAAGAGACGGTTTGCCTCGTCTCCAACAATTAGGTTCAAGACTCTGGGATAGCGGGCCTTAAAGGGCAAAGCCTGCTTGACTATTGCAGGCCACAATGACCTTTCCCCGAATCCCGAGAGCTCCAGCTCCACAACCCCCCGTGGGGAAAGGCCCAAGCTCCAGGGTCAGCTTGTTGCCCCCATCTCCGCTTCTCGGACCCAAACTTCTCCTCGACAACCAACTGCCTACCCAGCGAGCGGGTTTGGGTCTTGATAATCGACCTCTGCGGCCCCGTCAATAGGTACGCACGGCTCGCATATCATTTTCCACCCAGGCCAGTTGCCTGAAACACGCACGCTTGGCCATGGCCCCTTCTGGCGACGCAAACAAGGCTGCCGGCAAAGATGTGGGGGACATCATCGGCCAAGAGAATGTCGCCCCCAAGAGCCAGCCAGCCCGCCAACCCAGCAAACAGCAAGTACGCCATCGCGCTTCTGTCGCTTGTGCCTCATGTCGTGACCGAAGAATCCGATGCGTAGTCCCGAAGGACCAAACCACGTGCACAGCATGTCAGAAGACGGGCGCCGAATGCATCATCAAGAACGATGACGAGAGGAGACGGTACGGACCAAGGTTCACTGCGGGAGGCCCTTTACTGACAATATCCCCTCCTAGGCCTATCTCCAAGGCATACATGTCCTCTCTATCAGACCGAATCTCCATGCTAGAGGGCATGCTGCTGGAAAAGGGGGTTGTGCCGCCTCCTGCGTCTCATCCCCCCAAATCAAGGCACGAGCCTTCAGGTGGGCAACCAGAAGACACTGTCCCGGCGGCGAGCAACCAAAGCTCGCTACCAAAGCCAGAGAGGGCGTCACCATGGCACAGCATTCCTTCACCATCAGACTCCCGCAATGAAGACTACATGGCTGCTGGAAGTGACCACGATGACGGAAATCTATCGACTATCATCAAAGAGGAGTCACCGATACGGATTCTGGACCCGCAGCAGGAAGACATCATTCACCGTCTGCTCTCTACCAAGGGGAATCTCTCTTTCGATCAAATATCTGGAGGACTACGCTTCTTTGGTCCCACCGCCAACAGCCACGTGTATGCTGGGTCCTCAGATCATTATGATACTCGTGAGCCTCCAGAGCAGGTCCGACAAGCAGAAGGTATCATCCGATCTCTGGATCCTGAAACGCATGATTACCTCGTCGATAATTTCTTCCAATACTATAATTCAGCGATCCAGATCATCGACCGAGAGGCTTTCGAGGCCGACCGCCAGTCTCCGTATCCCAAGTTCTACTCTCACTTCCTCCATGTTACCATTCTGGCGATGGGTTACCGATCAGCCGATATGGACCGAGAAGACATGCGCAGGATTACTTTGAGGCGAAGGGAGAGCACCCTCCACCGGGAGGCAAAAGCAATGCTTGACAGTGAGCTGGAGCGGCCTGGAGGTATCCCCAGTGTTCAAGCACTTTTGCTTCTTGGCGACCTAGAGTGTGGTGTTGGCAGGGACAACACCGGCTGGATGTATTCAGGTAAGAAATTAACGAAGAAAAGAACTTCGATGAGTATATGCTTAGTTTGCTTTCAGGAATGGCAAATCGCCTTGCCTTTGATATTGGCCTACATCTCGACTGCACAAGCAAGATGTCTGAGCAGGATACCAAGATTCGGAACATGGCTATGCAAGCCTGCGTTATCTATGACAGATACTGGGGTCTCTTTCTTGGAAGGCCTTTGGCCATCAAGAGCCAAGACGTTGATCTCTTGTCCAACCGCTTTTCTCAGCTTATATCCATCGGCCTCGATCCGCCTAAGCAAGACATGACCTCGGAGATCTACGAGCAACTGATCGAGTTGATGGAGCTAGCAGGACGGATCGTCGAGATAAGGGACCTGACAGGCTCGAGCCGAGGCTCAAGTGCAGGCGAGGCGGAGGAGAATCGGTACCTCCAAGTCGTCAATCTTGATAGACAACTCCAAAACTGGTACCGAAGACTTCCGGAACGCCTTTCTTGGAAACCAAGCAACCTCAAAACAGCGCCTTACAGCTTCTTCCTCCTTCATCAGCAGTATCATGTTACTATGATTCTCCTTCATCAACCATGGGCCAAGTACGGCTCCATTGCCGGGGATGGTGCTAGCACGGGATCCCATTCAAGTCCAAAGAGTGACCACACGGCCAGCACTGACGATTTTGGGCATCAGCTGGGGTCTGTAGTTGCTGATGCTTCCTTGGGTATCGGTTGTACTCAGAGGCTCGGCAACGAGAGTCGTACCTCGTTGTCTCGCAGCATCTGTACCCAGCAGGCAATCCGTGTGGCCCGCATCTTCTGGCAGCACCGCCAGAGGTTCGATGGGCGCAAGATCTTCGTGACAGGGATGCAGCATGCCGGAGCCGCAGCCATTGCGTTGATTGCAGCACTCACCTACCAGCGGAATGAGCCGGACCGCCGGACATACGTAGGCTATCTTGAGATTCTATCCGATGCAGTTGGCGACATGAGTTACGCATACCATCCGGCCAGCAGGATGGAGAATCTACTCAAAGCCGTGCTTGATCAGATCAGAAACAGCATGGCCGAGTCAACTCAATCTCCCAAGGACAGTACAAGCTATAAAAGCGCCAGCAGTGCTACTGATAGTGGCACAAGTGGCTTCTCTATTCCGAGCGACTTGCCCTCCTCTACGATTCCGTTGAGACGGGAAGCTGCAGACCCCGAGCTTGGCAAACCAGTCAAAAAGAGGCGACCAACAAATAGTAGGGAATCTTCAGAGTATGCTCCCCCGCGGCCACCATACTCCACCGTTTCAACTCAGCCACCACCCAGCGCCGACAAGGTGCAGAGTTTCTCCTATGGTCCCACTCAGCAGCACCAACCGCAGTTCGACTCACTACTATTCTCCATGGGCATGAACGATCCCTCTGGGCAGTTGGATCTGGGCTTTGTCGGTGGCGCTGCAATCGACATGGATCCCAATGGTGATGCCTCGGGTGGCTTGTTGGGAAGACCGGAAGCCATGGACCTTGGCATCCCTTCCTCGAATAGCTGGAACTTGAGCACGATGCAACATGCTCAAGGTTTGGTTTCCTACGATACTCCAATCGACTGGACTTCAGGAACAGCAGGGCTCAGTGCCAGTTCAGTGTTGAATCAAAGCGCAGCCCTCTCAAGTGGCATCATGTCGGGGGCTCCCGCATTTGGCTCAATTAAAGATGAAGGTAGATCAGCCAGTGACAGGAAAGGTGTGGATGCAATGGGAATGAAAATGTCCACCATAAATACCAGTTGGATGGGTGGTGGTGATATGAGTTCAGCAAGCCCTGCAGGTTTGGGCAATTTGGTCCAGAATGCAAACAAGACATCACAAGGTGATGATGGAAGCCAAAGGAACCACTCTTTGGACTTTTTCAGCTTTTCATAGATTTTTGTCAGTGGGAGGCTTGGTGTGGGAATACCCTCATGTCGATTGGAGTTTAGGGGTGGATTGTTCAGGTCTAACAAAGTGAGCGGGTTTGAACTTGGAATTATGTTTGCTACGAGATCACATACGAAATACCAGTAAGATTAAGATGGCTTGCAAACAATGGAGCAAGCCAATTTCACAAAGTTGACACTTGTAGCGCGTTTCATGTCATGATGTTCATCAAAGTGGCAGTGTCCAATGCCCAATTCAACTCGCCGTTCAGGAAAACATTTAAAGCTCAAGTGATGTGAAGAAGCCTGCTTCTTCTATGGTTTTTTTGCGGATAATCTTAAACGAGTGCTAAGTGTTTTCTGCGTGCTGCATTTTCTTCAACTTGCAAACTTCATGTGTGGATATCAGACGAAACAGAGACCAGTCCCTCAGAGTCCACCAAATATCGAGAAGAACTCTCCATCAAGTCCCCATATCAGTTGGTAGTGAAGCCGCCATCACACACAATACTAGCACCTTGCATAAAGCTATTCATGGGAGAGGTCATGAGAACGATACTATCACCCACCTCCTCCATCGTCGCCAGCCGCTTCAACGGGGTTCTGGCAAGATCAGCCGCGAGAGGGGAGTTGGGGTCTTGGGCCATCGTGTTTCTGAGCAAAGGCGTTTCGACGTATCCGGGACAGATAGCGTTGATCCGGATGCCCATGCTGCCGTATGAATTGGCGCCCGCTTTAGTTAACCCGATAACTCCTACGAGAGTCAGTCTGGAGAAACACCGGGTTTCCAATTGGAGTCTCTCCGAGTCCGTACCATGCTTGGAAGTTGTGTAAGCAGTGTGAGCCATACGGTTGCAGGGCGCAACAACGGCAAGCATGCTTGCAACGTTAACGATCCTTCCGCGGCCGTCTCTTGGCCCAAGGTCCCTGCTGATTCTTAGTACCATCACAAGCTCTAGCTGCATCATTGCCATACTTCTGCTTGACCATAACTGCAAGCTCCTCCTTTTGGCAACGATAGACACCCTGCAGATTCACGTCAAGAACCCCCAACCACTCGTCATTCTCTATCTCGTGGGTCTGTCGACCGCTGCCGCTAATGCCGGCATTGTTGACGGCGATGTCCAGACGCCCAAACTGAGCCACGACTTTTGCGATTCCTTCCCTGACTTGGGATGGGCTGCGAACATCAAGGTGCAGAGTCAAAATCTCGACGTGGGGAAACTGGTCCTTGAGCGCAGCGTTGGACGTCCGCAAAGCCTCCAGGTTTATGTCCGCCAAGGCCAGCTTGGTGATGCCGTGTTTCGCAAAGGCGAGAGCAGTGTGCTGCCCTATACCTAGGGTGGCTCGATCAGCAGGTGTGTGACGCTAAGAGCGACGGCTCCAGACCAACGCGGGATCAGGGACGCATTCCCCGAGAGACAGGCGACAATAGATTGGTCCCGGTGATCCGAAAGCGGCGGAACTTACCGGAGGCGGCGCCGGTGATGAAGGTGGATCCACGGAGGAGGTTCGTCATTCTCAAAAGATAGCTCCTGCTATAGCTGCACCTGAATGCAGTAGAATCATCAGACCATTCCCAAACGCGCCAGGACAGCAACAGGAGCCGCCGAGGCCATCTGTTGGACGAAGGTGGCTCCACCAAGGATCCAGTGGGGTGCTGTGTTAGAGTGAAGCTATCAGGCCAGGATCAGTTGCGACAAGGATCCACTCGTCACGACATCAGTTGAGCCTCATAGGTCTTGCATATTGGTTCCAAGAAGGCATATATAGGTTAAGTTGGGGGGAACACAAGACTCGAGTAGGACGGCTCGAGTCTAATCTTGATAACCCATGAATAGGTAGAGGAGCGGGATGGCGACAACATGGGCGAAGGCCATTACCAGGCGTTCGTCCGGATTGGATGGACGAGAAGTCGAGAGAAGGTGAATTGGGCTACAAGGTCTAACAACGAGAGTGAGCGGGTATTTGATGTCGCAACAGGTCGAGTTCCAGAGGCTCAATAAACCCAGCTAGTGCTTTTATGACGAATCGAGAATATCGGCAAGGGAGAATCAATACGGACTATAGATGGACTCATATTCAAGCCGGCGGTTGAAAGGTTTCTGTGAATCAAGTCAGAATACTAATGCACCAAAAAGGCGAGGTGTGGGTGGCGTTATGGGAATGGTCAACATCCGCTGAACTGTGAACGAGCGGGTATTCAAACGTCACAGACGCCTTGACGATGATGAGAGGGGAATGCCAGACAACGAAAGGTGGGGATGAACAGAAATGATACGACATCATGCGTCAACCCGGATGGAAATTGAACAAACCCAGCACGAACAGGGGACAGGCAGTGTGGGTTCATGGTCTAGGCCATCTCACACACCAAACCATAGACCAACCCCACGAGGCATCACTTGAGCACCATGTTCACAAACATCAAGACAAACAGATGTGAAAATCATTTCATTCGTATGGGTCTTGTGGACAATGCGTCATCTACCCGGGTATGCTATTGTAATGTACAAAAGGAAAAAGCCTTTCTGCGGCTCGACTAAAGGACATGATGTACTTATGGCTTGGGCTCGCCGTTGAACCGGGCAATACCGCTTCGGATGCCCTTGTCAACAGACTTGGCCATCTTCTCCAGAGGCAGACGATCCTCCACTCGCTGAACCATCTTGGCCACAGGAGGCTCGATGCGCTGGACACCTCGCTCGACGGGAGGGATGAAGTAGCTGACGTTGCGCTCCCATCGAGGAGCCCACTTGTTGGTTTGGTTGGATAGACGCTCTTCGGCGCCGGGCATGACGAGGTAGAGAGGGGTCAGGACTCCAACACCGGCAGCGCCCATGCAGAAGATCTCTGAGGGGCGGGCTGCGGGAAGTCGTGGGACGCGGTGAGGCATGTTGTGTGTTGGTGGTAGGATGGCTCTTGGTATTCTAAGATGAATGGTCAGCGACATGTAAGCCTATTATTGATGGGTGATGGCATCGAAAATGGATTGTGTGGTTGGCTGAAGGGAAGAGAGGCATTGGGGACGAGGCGAGAATGAGGGAGTCGAAATGGGTACTCACTGTTGTTACTGGAAATCCAACCGAAGAGCGTCGACTGGATCTGATGAAGGGGTTGTTTGGAGAAAAGGCAGCACCAAGGAGTCAGAGGTAGGTCTGTGTTGGCTGTCGTTGAAGGTGATGATTGTTTGGTGGCTTTGATGGCTGTGATGATGGAAAGAAGAGTTACAAAGTCCAAAGTCAAACAGAAAAGGGCAGTTGCCTCCGTTATATATGTGCAACCTGGTCTGTTGTAGGCTTCTTACAAACATGGAGCGGGGTAAGGCGCGTGAGCCCTCGAGGTGCGTACCTGCGAGGGAGAGACACCACGGCGACGAGGCGAAGAGACAACAAGACGGGTATACTTGCCAGGTCGTGGCTTGGGGGGGACAATACCTCGAGTTGTGAGCACCTCGTGCAGGGAACGATGGTACATAGTAAAGTACGTACTGTGCTGGCGGACAAGGTTGCAACCCAGCGCGGATGGCTTGCAATCTCGCCCAATCTCAAACTCTCCGGCAGGTCGAGACAGACGGTGATTCGTCGCGGACCTGTTCGTGCCCTCCATTACGTCGTGTCTCTCCTCGTGACTTGCTTGGCTGTCGCGCAAATCCTCATTGCGGTTGGTCAGCACGGTTCTGAAAACAGTATGAGGCGGCGCAAGCAGAGAGGAGGGCTGCAGCGAGCAGGAGGCGGCCGTCGAGGACGGCGCTATCTCCTGCAAAGTGGCCACGCCAGCGACGCCTCAGAGTCATTGTTGTTGACGCGAGGTCCGGGGTGATGCAGGAGGATCTGCTCCCCCAGAGGTCTGCTCCCTCAGTTGAGATTGAGGTGCTGAGGGCGGGTGGCTTAGGTAAAAGAGTCTCAAAGGATTGGCGCTGGGCCGCGATCAAGCTGTTGAGTGTTGCACTACGATCCCGTTGTTCCTGAAGCCAGGCAGCTTTCCGTCAGGGCAAACCATCGAGGAAAGCCTCCCAGCCTGCCTCAGTCTCAGACCCCCAGACGCCAGGGCACACATGTTCGAGGTACGTGGCAGGGGAGGGCAGGGACTTGCAGGGAACAAATGAATTGGTCTGGAGCCGACAACGACCCCGCCGGCAGATGTCCACAGTGGCGTGTTTTCTACGTCGACAGTCGCAGTCGCAGGCCGCTCCTTCCTTGGGTCGTTCGACGATTCACTCGGCTTGTGTTGGAAATGCAAGACTCAGCTCAGAATCGGGATCAATTGATGGAGATAAAACGGTGTCCCAAGCCTGTTGCACGGCAATGATTACGGGAATGAGTGAGCATGTTTGTTTTTTATTCTGGTAGCATTCAATGGCATCGACAAAGCAGGAAGGTGCAACGCAAGAGGGAAGAATGCCCCTGCTCGCACTTTCCTCTGTGCCACTCTGCCGTGTTTGCTCAATGTCTTGGGCCAGAAGCCACCGAGCCCCAAATTACTGCTCATTTCAATGCCTGCTCCCCTACATTTCAGCGTCTCATCGCTATTCAGAGGTCTTTCGCAGTCCATCAATCACAGCCTCCAGCAACCAGAGGGTCCCCAAGCCCCCTAAAGCGTCTCCACTGAGCCCGCTAAAGACCCGCTTACCCCAGATTCACGGCACTTAAAACGGCGCGATCCTGTTTCCCCGCTTCAGCGAGACCCACCGCTACGCTTATCACCCCAGAGCCACTGAAGTCGGCCTGCTCACACCACCTCTTGCCCCAATCGACGCCCGGATAAAGGGCATTACGGGGCTCTGGGGAACTGAAAAGGCGGGAGGAAGCCCCTCCCCGAGCGCCCGCTGCCGCGACGACCTTGCTTCGTCGTAAGACGTAAAGTCGATAGGAGCTGGGAAACCTCTACTCGGTGGTTAGAAATCACTTTGAAGCACGATTGAGCTCTAGATTGGCTTGATGGTCCTCTTCCAAGATAAATAACAACTCACTCACTGCACTAAGCCCTCAGACGTCTGACGGATTCCAGCTGGTCGCGCTGCGCTTCAGATGGTGCGCTGCCCCAGAATACTTTGGCCACATGTATCTTTCTTGACACTCTCTCCCTTCCGTCCCAGCCGCACCGTGTCACACAAGACACCTAAACTGTCAGCACCATCTCGGCCCATTCTGTTGCATCAGGTCTAGTGCCACTCTCCAGAGGCGCAGCATTCGACTGAGTGTGCTCATTTCGCTGAAACTCAGTGGCCGAGCTCTGCTTCTGAACTTGAGAGCTATTCTGACGAAGGCGCGCGTTTATGCTACCAATCTAACACCTCTAAACTCGCGAAATTTTGATGGAGGACGGAGACAGCTGGAGGCATTGATGCCTGGGAGATGGCGGTCCGGCAGCTGACTCTGGGCACTGATCTGGGGAGCGACAAATTGTGGGCACCATGGATAAACCAACCTGCCTACCCTTCTCCACAGCATGTTCCTCTGCAAGCGAGGGCGGGCCATACCTGGACACATATCCGACGGGCGGCCTGCAGCCTGCCAAGTGGGTGAGTAATGGCGGTTCTGGGTACGCCATTCGACAGCACTGGCCAAGCCATTTGACCTGGATCCGTTCCTCTTGAAGCGACCTGGGGCAAGGGCCAACTCATCGAGAGTCCAGACTGCCGTCCCCTTGCCACTTCAAAGCTGAATGCCCAACTCGGGCCAAGAACCGGTTCGATGATAATAAGGGCTACAACGAGTTGTCCCTTGCATTCAATTCTCCGGATGCGTTCAAGCGTCCTCTAATTCTTTTTTTTTTTTTTTTTTTTTTTTAAA
>JBBEOF010005271.1:0-54899 GCA_037576055.1 Fusarium sp. M6JPR69
GTCGCCACACGGCACGGATCAACGTATTCCGCTCACTCGGTGCGAGTGAGCGGGACCTACTTTCTCACTCCGGGCAAGTGAGAATGTACCACTATCTCACGATGGGCATCGTGAGATGCTCCCCAGACCCTACCTATAAAAAACCACACAACATCCCGTAGACAGACACTCTCGCTACCTCAGCTTTCAATATAACTTGATTACTCAAGAATACTTCTTGATATTATTAGACGTGATTCGCCACCCTATACTTAGTACGCTACGCCCCGTTGCAACTGCTAACATAAACCAAATCAGGTTATGGTTTACTACGTTGGGAACCTTGACCGTCACACTAGGCAGGTTAACTTCTTCCTTAACTAGCATTAAAGCCTATAGCTATATATTAAGTTTTAATATAATACTTTCTAGGTCTAAAGGAATAAACCTAGATCCTCTAAAACCTCCTTTAATATTACTTATTATTATAATAGCTTAATAAGTAATATAAAAGACTAAGAAAAACTTAATCTTTAAAATATAAGTAATAAAATATCTAATTAAATACTTAACCTTTTAATTATATGCGTTTTTTAATAGCCTAAAGTACTTAATATTAAGAGATTAAAGTAAATAAGATAAATAAGGTAATATATAAAATATAATAATTTTATTTTCCTTATAATATTTTTTAAAATTAATTAAATAATAACTTTTATATTTATTAAGAATTAAAAAATGATATTGATTATTTAATTAGATATTTATATATTAATTAAAATACTTTAATTACTTAAGACTTATCTTATTATTAATCTAGTTATTATAAGTTATAATAATAGCTTAATTACCTAAGAGGTTACTTTCTTAGTATTAATTAGTAAGGTAATATTAGCTTATAATTATAATAAATAGCTGAATTATTTAGCCTTTTATATTAATTACCTAAATAATTATAACTTATTCTTAGTTTCTAATTTAGATTAATTTTAATCTTTTATATTTATTTATACTTATAATAATTATTTTACTTATAATTATATTTATTATAAAACTAATTTTATTAAAGTTATAAATATTAATAAGGGTAATATTATATTTTATAATTATATTTACTATAAGTATAAATTAATTATAAATAATAATTAGGTCTTTATATTTAGCCCTTTAATAATTATACTTATAAAAGAAATATATCTTAAGCTTTATATATTACTTAATAAAGTTTAAAGCCTAGTTTTTATTAATAAGTAATATATTATAATTAATAAATAATTAATTAATTATTTTTTTAATATTATATAGTTATAAGGAAAACCCTTATATATCTAAGTTAAGGATAAATTAAATAATAATTTATTCTTTTAGATTAAATAACTTATAAGACTTAGGGGTAATATTAAGATTATATGCCTCTTTAGTAATAACTTAGCTTCTTATAATAGACTTAATATATTAATATAGTATATTAGATATATAATTTAGGGTTATATTAAAGGGCATAAAAAGTAAGAATAATATTTACCTTATTATTTAATTAAGGTATCTTTAATAACTAAGAATTAATTAATTAATTAAAAATAGGAAAGGTTAAGGGATTTTTAGGATACTTACTTATATGGGATACTCGCTTATGGAGTATGTTAAACCTATAGAAAGTCTCTGCGATATTAGAGTTAGTTTTATAAGACTAAATTATCTCTTATAATTACTAGCTATAGCTAGAATTACTAATATATCTAGCGCAAAGCGGCTTAATAATAGAAAGAAAGTCTTATAATCTCTCTGCTATTAGATTAGACCTTATATATCTTATAGTTTAATATAGAGGTACCTATTAAGCTCGCTAAAACTATTCCTTATTATAAATACTTTCTTTATCTTATTATTAATCTATTCGCTATAGTAATTATCTTCCTAGCCTATTGTCCTTAGTAGTATCACGTAGTATAGTTTCTTTTTATTTCCCCCTTGCCTTAAGTTATATTAGTAATTAAAGTATTCCTTTATGCCTATCTTTATATCTTAAACCTATATTAATTACTCCTTTAAGACCTAAGAAGCCTCTAGCTAGCTAATTTTAAACCTTAGATATAAAACGATTACTATAATAAATAAAGGAGATTCTCTAAGCTTAGCGTAATATTTATTAAGCTTTTTTATTTATTATTAATTAATATCTAGATAAATATATAGTAGTTTAAAGGTAAGCCGCTCTTTTATAATATACCTAAGGCTAGTAACTTACTTGCTGCCTATAAATACTCTAATAAGGCGGCTTTAATGCTCCTTAATATCTATATATATTCTTAAGGTAAATAAACCTTATTCTCTTTAAAGTAAGTAAGGCAGCGCTTATGACGATTGTGTATATTCCCAAGGGATAAACTAGTCATACTGGGTTTATATTAGTAGATAGACTAGTCACGCTAGGCTTAAATAATAGAGGTATTATATCTAGTAATATACTTAAAGGTATTAAGTATAACTAAGTTATACTAATAGCTAAGGTAATTACTATATAAGAAAGCATAATATATATATAGTATATACTTAGGCTTCCTAAAGTAAAGCTAATTATAAGTAAGCGCGATATTATTCTAAGATTAATATAATCTAGGAATAATATTAGTCCTTAATATATTAATCTTATTATAATTAGTAGTTTAAAACTTAGGATTTATAGGGAATATATAATATAACCGCGAGGGTTTTAATATAATATCTCCCCTTTATTAAGTCTTATTTATAAGACTTATATATTTTTATTTTCTTAGTTTTATTCTTAGTATATCTTAACCTAGATTTTTTATTATTATATTATATAATATCTAATTATATTTCTAAATAAATTTTTTATAAAGATAAAAAAATTAATATATTTATTTTTTTTATTAAATTTATTAATAAAGAGGCTAATATATCTTATATTTATTACTTCTATTTAGGTAAAAAATACCTAATATCTATAAATTTTATTTATTATAATAAGTATATTTATAATAAAAAGTCTTATAATAATACTTATATAATATTATCTTATAAGTCTAGCTTTTTATATTTTTTTATTATAATTCTTATTTCTAATATTATTTTATAATTATTAACCTAATAAAATAAAAGAAGATATTAGAAATAAATTAAAATAAGGCTAATAATAATTTATTAAAGCTTTATAAGGAAATAGCTATGCTATAATCTCGCCTAGTAGTTATTATAGGCTATTTATTATATATTTATAAGATCTAGGCCTAGGTAAAAAAAAAAGTATTTAAAAGCTATTTATTAGGGTTTCTAAGAGGTAAAGTAATAAAATAATATCTTATTTATATTAGATACTTATAAAGATATTATTATTTATAATCTCTAGGTTAATTATATCCCTAATAATATTAATTAGGCGTCCTTTAGTTTAAGTAATAATTTCTTTAATATTTTACTTTTATTTAATCCTAATATTATTAATAAAAGTCTTTTAGAAGGTATTATATATTAATAAGGTATTTTAATAGTTTTTATATATTTTTAAAGTCTAAGTAATTTTTTTATTTAATAAAATATATTATTTTATTATTAATTTTATTTATATTGAAAATAGCTTTTATAATATATTTTTTTAATTTATTAACTTTTATTTCTAATTTATTATTAGTTTTAATAATAATAATATCTATTAATTTAAATAATAAAATATAAAAAATTAAATAAAGCTTAACCTTAAGGGGTAAATTTACTTTATAGTTATATTTTAATATTTTTTATTTAATTTTATAAGGTTTAATATATTTATAATTAAGTTTCTTATTTTATTATTTTATTTTAATATTTTTTATTATAAATAAGACTATATCTCCCTCTATAAAAATTAATCTCTTAATTTTTTTCTTATTAGTATAATGTATTATCTTATTTTTAATAAATTTAAGTTTTATTTTTATTTCTTTATATAAGTTTTATAATTAATTATTAATAAAGATTACCTTAAGGTTAATAATTATATTTTTTATTTATTAATAGGTATTTAGCATAAATCTAAAATTAATATAGGCTAATATAATCTTTATGCTTTTATTTATCGCTATATTATAGGCTAGCTATATAGCTAATAGCTTCTTAACTTTATTAATTTATTTATAATTAATATAGCATTAAAGATATTATTTTAATATTTAATTTATTTATTTAGTTTATGTATTTATTTCCTTATAATATATTATAAAGAGTTTATAATTAACCCCTAAGTATCTTATAAGGCTTTATTAAAACTTTAAAGTAAATAATAATCCTTAATTTATAATAATTTTAAGTAATATATTATATATTTTAGAAATATAAAAATAAAAAAAATAAATAAATTCTTTAGTTATTATTAATTCTTTATATAATATAAAATAAGAAAATTTTATAAGTTTATTTATAATAATAAGAATATTATTATAAAAGTTTTAATAGCTAATTTTTTTAATAAGGGTAATTTTATAATAAAGTCTATAATAATAAAGTCTAAAGGTTATTATATAACTAAGAGTAATTATAATTTCCTATAGGGTTTATAGTATTATACCTTAGTTTTTATATAAAGATTATATTAATTAATAATTATTAAAATAATCTTTTTTATTTTAAGAAATATAAATATTATTTTAATTTATTTTAATATTTTATTAATTCCTTAGTATCTATATAGCTAATAATTATATACTTTATATATAAGCTTATATTATAGTTTATCTAAAACTTATTCCTTATTTATTTTTTTATTATCTAGGAGTTATATATTATACTCTTAGATTTTCTTTAGAAATAAATTATCTTATTTTATTATATATATTATTATATTAATTTAATATAGTATTCTTATAATTTTACTCTATTTATAGGTTAATAATTTCCCTTGTTTTTAAATATACTTATAAATAATATAATTCTAGGCTTATTTATAATATTATTTAGGAAATCTCTCTAAAAGTACTTATTAATATATCTTATTAATCTTTCTAGGTATCTATAGTTTATATTATAAAATTATTTAATAATTTATTCCTTAAATTTTTTTTTAAAAAGATAAGTTTATTTTTAGGCTACTTATTTAGCTACTTTATAATATTTCTTATATTAGAATATTTCTTTTTATACCTTATATAAGAATTTATAGTTATTATAATATTATTATATAGCTTAGGTTATTTCTTTTAGGTTTCTATAATATATAACTTAATAATACTAATAATTAAAAATAATTTAAAATACTTTATTAAAAATAAAAAGTTTCTCTTTATAAGTCTATAATTTATCTTTTCTTTATTAATATCTTTATATATAATTAATAAAATCTATAATTTATTACTTATATTTCTTAATAAATATAAGGTATTTTAATAAGGGTATTAGCTTTTATATTTACTTAATAAATATCTATTTAAGATATCCCTCTAATATAAAATATAATAATTATTCTTTAGCTTTAATTTTTCTAATATCTAGGTTAGGTTATTAGCTAATAATATTAGCTTTATTATTTTCTATTCTTTTAATATAAATAATAATATAACTAAATTCTAAAAGGTATTTAATATATTATAATTATTATCTATTAATATTATGACCCTCGCGGTTATATTATATGTTCCCTATAAATCCCGAGTTCGGAATAACTAATCATAGCGGGACTAATATACTAAGGACTAATATTATTCCTAGACCGTATCGGTCCTAGAATAATATCGCGCCTTCTCGCGATTAGCTTTACTTAAAGGAGCCTAAGTATATAAAATATACTTATTATACTTTCTTATATAATAGCTACCTTAGCTATTAATATAACTTAGTTATACTTAATACCTTTAAGCATATTACTAGATATAACTTATGCCTATTATTACTTAGACTATGCCTAATACTCTCTGCTAATATAAACCTAATATAATTAGTTTATCCCTTAGGAATATATATAACTATTATATATTAATAGCTCTTATTTAGTAATATATTATATACTCTAAGTAATACTATTACTATAGTACCTAATACTAGATTACCTTTTACCCCTCGTAGTAAGCTATTTATTACCCCCTAATAAGGATAGCCCGCGATTAAGCTAGAGGAACCTAATATCCTAATAGATATAGACGATGACAATGAAGAATATATCGTCCTGGCCTTGCACGAGGATAAAGTCTATAAACTTAGGAATAAATATAATTACCTAACTACCTAGTATAATAACCTCTTAGATAATATATGAAATAATACTAAGATTACCTAAGAATAACTTATAAGTATAGAAGTATCTATAAATAATATATAAGAATGTTTTTATTAAGCTATAAAATAGTAGTAATAATAATACTAGTAAACTATTAATGAATAATAGGATTAAATTAACTAACTTACTGTACTTTAAGTATAGTAAAATAATCTAATATAATAATAAGTCTATAACCTTAGTAACCTAATATTTAAGCATAATGCCGCTAATATAACCTATAAAGATATTAGTGAAATTATTAAGCCTAAGGACCTAGAGCTATTTAATAGATAGGCTATTTATATTAGGATATTCCTTATATCCCTTAGGGTATATTAATAATACTTCCCTACTTAAATAGCTAGTATTAAAAGTAAGGTCTTATATATTAGTAGATATCTTATAAATAGCGCACTTACTTAGTTTAAGCCTAAGCTATATAACTTTCTTAGAAATAAGCTTACTAAAGAAACCTAACTCCTCTTTATAGAATATAAAAATTTTAAAGATATAATTAAATAGAACTTTAGAACTATTAATAAAGAATAATAAGCTATATAGAAACTTAAGAACCTATGATAAATAAAGGCTGCCTTAACCTATATAGCTGAGTTTATATAGATTACTTTATTTCTTAATTAGGGAGTAAGTGCCCTCTAAATTATATTCTATAAAGGACTTAAAGACGAGGTTAAAGATAAACTCTATAAAGCAGAAAAACCTAATAACCTCTAGGACTATATTAATATAGCTATTAAAATTAATAACTAATAGTTTAAATAATGCATAGAAAAATCTAATAAAGGATAAATCTAGGGCAATAAGAATAATACTAATTAGTCCTAAAAAAGGAAATAAGCCAAGGGTAATATATCTTATAGGACTTATATAGGACCTATAAAACTTAGAGTAGCCTAGAAGGATAATAAAGATATTAAGTATTATTATTATTATAAGAAAGGCTATAAGACTAATAAATATTAAAAGAAATAGCGAGATATTAAAGAAGGGCACTATTAATTAAAGCCGCGGTAGAACCTCCTAGAAGGTAAGAAGTACCTAAATATAACTAACTAAGATAATGACCCCTAGATAGCTATTTATACTACTAAGATACTAGGAATAACATAGAAAAGATATAATAAAATAAGACTTTAACCTAGAGAAATTACTATACCCCACTAAGCCGCCTACCTAATAAAAGAATAAGCCACTAGTAACTATATAATTAGCAATATCACAAAGGAATAACTCTACGAACTAATTAAACCCCTGAAGGTCTACTAATTATACCTTATTAACCTAGATATATAGAACCCTCTATTAGAACTAAATAATAAGGAGGAAAACCCTATTAATAAATAATAGATAATCGCCGCTATATAGCTAAATAGATATTACGAGCCTATTAACCGTAGCTAATACTCCGCGGGAGCATAAACGCAGCGGGAATAAGACGCCGTATAAACCTATAAATAATAATATAGCTAATATATAATACTCTAGGAAGATAATTATAAGATATTAGTCTAAGAAGGGACTAATAAGCGCTACTAGCTTAGTATTATTACTTAATATATCTAACTAGCTAGGGAATAATAAAACATAGATAATATAGAGGATATCTATATATAGGCATACTATAAGGAAGTAGCTATAAACCTAAGATAACCTAAACCCTATTATAACCTATGGGATAACCTATGCATAATATCTATATACCTATAATATAAAGAAATCTCTTAGGTATTATATAAGGATTACTACTATAGCATATATATTATAGATAAATAATAAAATAATTATTTTCTAGCCTAATTACCTTAACCTAATATTAAACCTTACTTAGCCTATAAAACCTTCTAATATAAAGTAAAGAAATAATATAAAGGACTTAGTATTACTATATTATGCTTTTATCCCTTAAAGGAAAGAGCTATTAGCCTAGAGTAATAGATTATTATTACTATATAGTAAATTATAACGGAGTAAGGAGAAGTATTAGATAAAAGCTATCCTAATACAGAAGTAACCTTTTACTATAAAGAAATATACCTATGATATAGATAATAGGTACTAGCTATATATAATTAGCTAAAATACATAGCAAAGGAAGGATTTAACTTCTTAACTTACTAAGGAAATGCTATTAATAAGGAATAATATAAAGGTATCTAACTATACCTTAGAAAAGACTATAGACCTATAGATAAGGTCTTATAAGAATATACTAACTATATCTAGCATAGAGACCTTAATAAGGTCTACCTAGAAACCTAATAGCTAGATTATAACTATGATAGTAATAAGGCTATGAAATAAAGCTATTAGGAATAGATCGCTAGCTAGGTAGATAATTATAATTATAAAGCCTATATAGATAATAAATACGAGTTTAATTATTATAACTATATAATATTAAAAAACTAGATACCTTATCTAGTATAAGGCAATAAATAAATAAATATAGGAAAAAACTACCCTAAAAGGCCCTCTACTCTATAAATAGAGTATATAGGTAAAGATACTTAGAACTAAAAATATAAATCAAGGGAAAATAATTAAATACTCTAGTAAATAATAGAGCTAAGTAAAACTACTTTAACCTAATAATAATAAATAAGCTTAAGCTATTATAGAGATATAAATAAATGCCTTACTTAGTTATTAACCTAAAAGAAACCCCTTTTAATTATAATAATAATATTATTAATAGCGAGATTAATTACCTTAAAGTCTTTATTAAAAGAAAAAACTAAGGGATATTATTTAATATTATACTAAATAAGTAATATAACCTTATACTTAGGTACCTATAGTTATAATAATTTAACCTATATTTTAACTAAAGAATTAGCTAAGTGCTCTCTTTTAATAATAAGGTACCCTCTATAATAAATAATAACTTAGGATATAATATAAGATCTTAAGCTTTTACTAGAAATACTAGAGAAGTTAGGTAAAGATAAATATAAGATATCTCTCTACCTAAAGGGATATAATATAAATATTATAATAAATAGAAATAATAAAATTAATAAATAATTATATGTATTATATAATAATTCTATTAATTAAAAGAAAATCTTAAGTAAATAAAAAAAATACTAAAAGAAAGATAACTTAAGAATATTTTATTATAATATTATACCTATAAAAAACTCTTTATAAAAGAACTTAAAATAAGTCTACCTAAATATATATATTATAACTTAGAGATTAAGTTTATTAATAAGAAGTAACCTAGCTTTAATAAACTTTATTTACTTAATAAAGTATAATTATTAATATTAAAGAAATATATTAAAGATATATTATAAAAAAAATATATTAAGGAAAGTAAGTTATTTATTAAATACCTTATTATATTTATCCTAAAGAAAAATAAAAAGCTCTAGCTATATATTAACTTTTAAATACTTAATGCTATTATAGTCTAAGATTATATATTATTACCTCTTATTAATAAACTAAAAAATTAACTTTTTAGGATAAAATACTTTACTATACTTAACCTTAAAAGAGCCTATAACCTTATTTAAATTAAAAAAAGATATAAATAAAAAACTACTTTTTATACTAAATATAGATTATTTAAGTACCTTATTATGCCTTTTAGACTTACTAATATACCTATTATATTCTAATAAATAATTAATAATATATTATAAGAATATCTAGATATATTTATTATATATTACCTAGATAATATCTTTATTTTCTCTAAAATAAAAGAAAAACATATAGAATATATCTATAAGGTACTATAAATACTATAAGATATTAAACTATTAATAAAACCTAAGAAAAATAAATTCTATGCCTTAAAAATAGAATTCCTTAGATATATTATCTTATATAATAAGATATATATAGACCCTAAGAAAATCATAGTAATTAAAGAATAAAAAGAACTAATAAATATTAAAGAAATATAAGCCTTCCTCGGGTTTATTAATTACTATTATAGATTCCTCTAATAATTTAAGAAAATTATTATATTATTAATTAATCTTATAAAGAAAAATAAAATATTTATATTTAGGGATAAGATAAAAAAAGCCTTTAATATAATTAAAAAACTTATCTTAAGTAAACTAATACTTAAGATATTTAACCTATCTTAATAAATTAAACTTAAAATAAATACCTTAGACTTTACGCTAGGCGCCTAGATTAAATAATAAGATAATAAAAGATATTTATACCCTATTGTATTTTACTCCTATAAGTTATATAAAATAAAACTTAATTACCCTATTTATAATAAAGAATTCCTTATAATAATAAATACTTTTAAAGAGTTTTAATATTACCTCCTCGGAAATAAATACTAGATTAAGGTATATATAGATTATAAGAATATTACTTACTTCGCGAAAACCTAAGAACTTAGTAAATAATAACTATAATATATTAAATATTTTTTAAAATTTAATTATATTATTATCTATATTAAAGAAATAAAAAATAGTAGGGTAAATGCTATTAGCTAATAACCTAACCTAGATACTAAGAAGATTAAAGTAAAAAAATAATTCTTATAATTTATATAAGAAAAATACCTTAAGTAATAGATAATTACTTATATTAAGTAATAACTATTACTATATTACCTAATAAATAAATAAAAAGATAAAATCATTACTAATATTACCCTTAGAGAACTTAGAAGACTTATAATTAGATAGGCAGACTAAATAAGAACTTAATAAGGAATAATTATATACTAAAAATATATCTTTATACCTTAAAAATATATAAAAGAATTTATTAAATACTACTATTAGACTATAAAGTATAATAAGAAACTTAATAATAGAGATTTCTAAGAAATAATATACTAATACTTTAATTAAGAAAACCTTAGTATAAAACCTAAGAGCTACCTTAATTATAAAAAATACTATAATAATATATAGCTAGGAAATAAAGACCTATTAAAGCTATATAAATATAATTAAGCTATAAGAATACTTTATATTACTATTAGAAATACTTATACTATAGAATAAGGTAATCTACTCCTAAAGCAAATCTAAGAATATAATATATAACTCTTAGATAATAAAAAAATAAACAAATAATAAGTCCTAAATAAACTATAATATAACCTTATATATGAAATATATAATTACTAGCTATATAGATATTAAGGAATTAATAAAACCCTAAAATAAGTTAAAATAATATTTATATTTCTTAAAATAAAAAAAACTATTTTAATAGTTATTAATTAATATAACTTTTATATAAAAACTAAGATATAATACTATAAACCCTATAGGAAACTATAACTACTCTTAGTTATAAAATAACTATAAGACTTAATTATTATAGATTTTATTATAAAACTACCCCTATTAAAAGAACTAGCTATTAGAAATTTCTATAATAGTATTCTTATTATTATAGATAAACTTATAAAATTTTCTTATTTTATACCCTATAGAGAATTAATAATAATTATAGAATTTACTTACCTTTTTTACTTTTATATTATTAAAATATATAATATACTACTTAAGATTATTATAAACTAAGGACTACCTTTTGCCTTAAAATTCTAATAAAGCCTTATAATATACCTAGGGATTAATTATAAACTCTCTATAATATACCATAAGGAAATAAATAAATAGACTAAACGCATAAATTAAATACTAGAATAATACCTTTAATACTATATTAATTATAAGTAAATTAACTAAGTTAAGAAGCTACTAGCCGCCTAGCTAGCCTATAATATAGCTATAAATAAAAACACAAAGATTACCCTAATATATACTAATTTTAGATTTACCTTAGACGCCTATTAATAAACCTAAGATATAATTATTAACCCTAAAGTAATCCTTACTAATAATTAATTATAAAACCTATATAAAGAAATAAAAATAAAACTTAAGTTTATTAAAAATAAGATAATAAACTATATTAATAAGAAAAGAATTAAGGGATTAATCCTCTTAGAGGGAAATATAATCTACTTTATAATAAAAAATATTAAAATAAAATAATAAAATAAAAAACTTAACTATAAATATATTAGACCCTATAAAATTAAGTAAAAAATCTTAAAAAATAACTATAAACTAGACTTACTATTAAAAATTAAGCTTTATCTAATTATTTATATTTCCTTACTTAAATCAATAAAAAACACTATCTAAGTTAAAACTAGAAATAAACTAAAAACCAAAGTTAATAAACTAGAAGAGTATATTCTAGAAGCTATTCTTAATATAAATAAAATTAATAATAAAATAATATATCTCATTAAATAAAAAGACTACCTAGACTCTAAAAACATATAGGAATTATTAGAATACCTCACTAATATATAATACCTTCTAAAGAATTTCTATTAATAATACTAAAACTAAATAAAGGCAAAGCATTAAGAAAATCATTACCTAGACCAAAGGATACCTAATTAATATCATTAGGGATATAATTAACCTAAAGATTATAAATAATAATATCTTTATAAGTATCTAGTATAAATAAGATACTATCTTATTACTTTACCTCTTAAAGACCCTAATAAGTAGCCTCTAAATACTTCTTCTTTACCTAGGCCTAGATCTTATAAATACGCGATAAATAGCCTATAGTAGCCGCTAGATAAGACTATAACGCAGCTATCTCCTTATAAAGCTTTAATAAATTATTACTAGCCTTACCCTCATCTATCTCTAATTTCCTCTCTTATTTTATTAAGCTAGTAACTATAAGATAATATTAAGAATAGGGTTTATAGTAAAAAAAAAATCAAACTCACGAGATAATACTATATAAATACCATTATAAGACTTTTTACTATAGATATACTCGCTATAATAAGCAGAATCCGCAGATATTAGGCACTTTTTACCTAAATAAAAGCAATAAATATAAGGCATATTAGCCTTTTTATTAATAAACTTAATAGAAAGGGCTAATATATTAATTTCCCTATTTTTATAAGAAGACTATTTAGAGATATAATTAGATATTACGCGATATAATAATAAAAGGTCTAAGTTAAGATATACTAAGAAAAGAACTAAGAGACTAAGGGTATATAGGTCTTAAGGATAAGACCTAATAGAGGGGAGATATTATATTATAACCCTCGCGGTTATATTATATATTTCCTATAAATCCTAAGTTTAAAATAACTAATTATAATAAGACTAATATACTAAGGACTAATATTATTCCTAGACTATATTAGTCCTAGAATAATATCGCGCCTTCTTATAATTAGCTTTACTTAAAAGAGCCTAAGTATATAAGATATATTTATTATACTTTCTTATATAATAACTGCCTTAGCTATTAATATAACTTAGTTATACTTAATACCTTTAAGTATATTACTAGATATAACTTATGCCTATTATTACTTAGACTATGCCTAGCACTCTCTGCTAATATAAACCTAATATGACTAGTTTATCCCTTAGGAATATATACAACTGTTATAATTAAGTTCTTAGGTTTTTATAAAATAAGTAATATTTTTATAATTTATATATATCTTAATTTAATAAATACTTCTAAGAAAGTAATATTAAAATTCCTTAAAAGTATTAATAATTATAAGGAATTCCTTATTATAAATAAAGCAATTAAGTTTTATTTTATATAACTTATAAGAATAAAATATAATTAAGTATAAGAGTCTTTTATTATCTTATTATTTAATCTAAGCTCTTAATATAAAGTCTAAGATATTTATTTTAAGTTTTATTAATTAAGATAAATTAAATATCTTAAGTATTAATTTACTTAAAATAAATTCTTAAATTATATAAAAGATTTTTTATGCTTTATTCTTAAATATAAATATCTTATTTTTCTTTATAAGATTAATTAATAATATTATAATTTTCTTAAAATATTTAAGGAATTTATAATAATAATTAATAAAACTAAGGAAGGCTTATATTTCCTTAATATTAATTAATTCTTTTTAGTCCTTAATTACTAAGACCTTCTTAGGGTTTATATATATCTTATTATAAGAGATAATATATCTAAGAAATTCTACCTCTAAGGCATAAAACTTACTCTTCTTAAGTTTTATTAATAAATTAATATCTTATAGTATTTATAATACTTTATAGATATATTTTATATATTCTTTTTTTATTTCTAAGAAGATTAAGATATTCTCTAAGTAATATATAATAAATATATTTAGATATTTTTATAGTATATTATTAATTATTTATTAAAATATAATAAGTATATTTATAAGTCTAAAAGGTATAATAAGGTATTTAAATAATTTATACTTAGTATAAAAAGTAGTTTTTTATTTATATTTTTTTTAATTTAAATAAAATTATAGACTCCTTAAAGGTTAAGTATTATAAAATATTTTATTTTAAAAAATTAATCTTTTAACTTATTAATAAAAGGTAATAATATATAATCTTTAATTATAATAATATTAAGTATTTTAAAGTTAATATAGAGGTAAAGCTTTTTATTTTTTTTAATATAAGTATAATAAGGTATTTAATAAATAATTTATTTTCCTTAATATATCCCTTTTATAGTATTTCTTTAATATATTTTTTTAATATTAATAGTTATATTATATTAAATAAATAGAGTTTATTAAAGATAAGTTATTTCTTATTAATAAATTTAATTTCTAGGTTATAATATATATATTTAAGTAAACTTATTTTAAGTTTTTTTATAAAAAGCTTTTTATAAGTATAATATTATAATAAGATATTTTTAAGTTATTTTTTCTCTAATATCTTCTTAGCTTATTTAAGATTTTCTTCTAATTAATAGAATTGTTATATAATATATATAATTATTTTATATTACTATTATTTTTATTTATTATAATATTTATATTATATCCCTTTAAGTAAAGAGATATCTTATATTTTTCTTTACTTAACTTCTCTAATATTATTAATAAAAGCTTAAGATCTTATATTATCTTCTAAGTTATTATCTAATATAAGGGATACCTTTATATTAAAAAACAGCACTTAGCTAATGCTTTAATTAAAATATAAATTAAATTAGTATAACTATAAGTACCTAAATACTAGGTTATAGCCTTCTATAGGTATAATATTAAATAAGATTCCTTAATTCTTTCTTTTAATATAAACTTTAAGGTAATTAATCTTATTATTAATAACTTTATTATTATAATTAAATTATTTCCCTTTAAGGTTAATTATTATATAAGGCTTTACTATATATCTTTATAATAGCTTAAGTCTATTTATTATCCTTAGGTTAAATAGATTTTACTTAGCTTTATTATTTACTAAAATATATAATTATTTTCCCTTAATTTATACTAATATTTTAAAAATATCTTAGGTTAATACCTTTTTTTTAATATATAAGGCCTTTTATAGTATTATAAGCTATCCTTTTACCTATAGCCTTTTTATAAGTAGGCTTTCTAGTTTTTTAATAATATATAATTAATATAGTTATATTTATATTTATTATTATTATATATTTTATAGTTATATATCTTATCCTAACTATATAGCTAGTCTTAGTATTATTATTTTTATTCTTATCTTAGGTCTTCTTTATTATTTAATTAGGTTATTAATTATTAGTTTTTTAGTTTTTTTTATTCTTCTTAGCTAACTTATTTTTATTAGTCTTTAACCTTATAAATAGTCTATTTATATTTCTAGGTAGCTTAATATAGGCCTTTATAGTATTATATATATATAATACTAATAATATTATATTAATAAAATACCTAATAGCCTTTTATTTTATACTATATATATAGTTTATTATTTAATTAAGCTAGTAAGGTAATAAGGAAATAATCTTATTTTTATTTATTTTCCTAATATTCTCTATATTAATAGTATTAGTAAGATATCTATAAGATACTAAGATATTCCCTATAAGTTAAGTATATTTATATATTATCTTATAGGTTAAAAGGTACTTCTTAATATTATAAGTTTTTAGCTTATTTCTTATAATAAGCTTAGATATAGATTTATTATTTATATATAATATTTATATATTCTCGTGCTATCTAAATATATATTTTTTATAGGTTACTTTAGTATTAATTATTATTTCTATTATATAACTATAAGTAGCTTTCTTTTATTTATAATTCTTTATTACTCTTTTAGTACTTATATTATTAAAAGTATTCTTTATATAATTCCTTTTAAAGTTTTCTAGTAATATATTTAAGCTTAGTTTAATTAATATTAATACTATTTTCTTTTATGCTTTAATCTATATATCTTAGTAGCCTATTATATTAATTCGCTTTTTATTATTTATAGATTTTATTATATTCTTATAATACCTTAACTTAATATTAGGGGCATAAAGTATAATTATATTATATAGGGTTATCTTATTAATAGTCCCTATAATAAATAATAGAGAGCATTAAGAATTACTTATTTTTATTATATCTTATAATTTATTTCTTATAGGTAAATCCTTTTATTATAGCTTCTTTAAAATCTACTTACTTAGCTAATATTAGGGGCACTTATTATTTCTGCCTTATTAGTATTATTTCTTTCTTTTATTTAAGTTTCTTAATTATTATAATAATAACTCTTTTATTATTTATTATATCTAGCATAAGGTTTTCTTATATTATTAGTTCTAAGAGTAATTATTATTATATACCTTAGGTTTCTTTTAGTTATTCTCTTATTTATCTTACTTAATTATAGGCTACTTTAATATTTAGTTTTTATTTATATTTATCTTAGTCCCTTCTTATTAATATATTATATCTATTTTATAATATTATAATAAGTTTAATTATTTAAATTATAGTTTAAGGTTTCTTATCTTCTTATTAGATTTATTATATTATATTTATATATTTCCTACCTTTTAGGAGGGATTATTATTAATTTAGCTAATAATATCTTTTCTTAATATCTTATTAGTTCTTATAATAAACCTTCTTAGGATAATTTATTTTATAATAATATTAATATTTAAGGCTATAATAATTTTATTTACCCTTTTATATAGCTCTAAGTACTATAAGGCTAGCTTTAATGCTATAAAAGCTATTATTATTAGTTTTCTTACCTTAATTAATATTAAACTATAGGTTATTAATCTTATTATTATTAAACTTAGGGTTTTATAGTTTTTTTTATAAAAATTATTAATTATTAATTTTGATTATTTTATTAATATAATTAATAAGGTTATTAAGTTAATTTTCTTTATAGAGTTTTACTTAGACCTCTTTTTTAAGTCTATTAAAGAAAAATAATATTAAGGGTTTTTAGTCTCAATTAAGCTTTAAGGTAAATTAGAGATATTTTATTTTATATTTAAAGGCTAATTAGGTTTATTAAAATATTTTAATTTCTCTTTTAGCTTATATCTTTTTATTAATTATTTTAAATACTTATTAGAGTATTACCTTAAAGGCCTTATAGTCTAAGTAAAAGTTATTAATATATAGTAAGAGTTTAATAAATCAGGTAATAAGATATTCCCTTATAATTAATTTAAACTATATAGCAGCATGGTTTTTAAGTCTTTCTATAATATACTAGACCTAGCTAGATATTAAGGTAAACTAAGTTAAGTAATAAATTATAAAAGCTTATAGCTATATAAGGAAAGTTAATAGTTTATAGGTAGTTTTATTAAATATCTCTAATAGGTTTAGCTTTAAGACTTCCCTTATATCTTTTCTCCTTATAGCTATAATAGCTATATTATTAATATCTTAGATATTATTTAAGTATTATATATTCTAAGTATACTAGGATTTACTTATCTTCTTAATAAGTTTATAGAGTTTATTTATTTTAATACTTATAGTAATAATCTAAGCCTAAAGCTATTTAATTTCTTTATTATTATTTTTTTATTTTTTATTTCTTTATTAATTAAAATAGCTTAGATAGGTATAGGTAAATAGTTAATAAGTAAAACTTATTATTAGTTATTTATAGGGTTTACTTAGGTAGCTATTATATTTAATATTATCTAAATTAATATAAATAATCCTCTAAATAAGAGCTATTAATATATAATAATTATATATATTCTTAAGAGATAAACTAATTATACTAGGTTTATATTAATAAATAGATTAATTATATTATACTTAAATAATAAGGGTATTATATTTAATAATATATTTCAAGGTATTAAATATAATTAAGTTATATTAATAGCTAAGGTAGTAATTATATAAGAAAATATAATATATATATATTATATACTTAGGCTTTCTTAAGTAAAACTAATTATAAGTAAGCATAATATTATTCTAAGACTAATATAATCTAAGAATAATATTAGTCCTTAGTATATTATTCTTATTATAATTAGTAGTTTAGAACTTAGGATTTATAGGGAATATATAATATAACCGCGAGGGTTATAATAGCGCTATACTTAGGCTAGCTACCCTTTGGAGTCTTTGCCTATTGGCCTAATACTATCTAGGTTAGTCATATTAGTTATACTTAGTATCTCGATTATAATCTTATTATAAAAGCTCTTTTACTCCTCTAAGTACTCTAAGAGGTATTTTATTTCTATTAATACCTCTTATAGCCACCTATAATTATTTTTCTTTCCCTAGCCCTATATTCGCATTGTCTAAAGGTATATTAGCTTAAGTATTTCACTAATCTCTCTTAGTATATCTTAATCTTTATTAAATAAAATATTATTAGAGGGGATTTATTTTATTATATCTAATTTACTATTAATTATAAAGATAAAGGCTCTTATATTAGTCTATTTCTATAGGTCTCTCTAAATTATTATATAAGTAGAATTTTACCTTATTTTATTATTTAATATTCCCTTAAGTTCTATAGTTAATTCTTTATAAAGGCAATACCCCTTATGATCTTATTTTTAAGTAATTCACTTAAACTATCTACTCCGCTATAGTAATACTCTAATAAACTTAATAATATTATAAAGCTTTCCAATAAGACCCTTCATACACTAGTGGGCTAGATCTTACTTAGTAAGACCTCTAATATTATTAATATCTAACTTTAGCTTAAAAGTATCTATATTATGGCTAAATAGAAATATATACATAATAAGATTAAGAATATGCTTATAGTAATATATTAAACGCGCTTTAATATTATTAGGTCTTAGCGAGGGGTTTAGTTCTAGACCTACGTATATTAATATCTACTAAAAATCTAGCTCTTATATTAATATCTAGATAAATAGGAAAAATTATCTAGATATTAATATATCTAGGTAGATATCTATATAGCTATATAGCTACTTTAGCAAGGTTAATATCTAGATAAACTATATATAATTCTTATAAGCTAGAAGAAAAAATAAGAAATATACTAATCTAGAAAGTCCTTTGCCTCTATTTTAATACTAAATTTAATAATAACGCTAAAAATAATATCCCTACTATTATAAGACTTAGGTATAATAATATTCTTATATATCTAATTACCTATATACTTAACCTTCGCTAAGTTCTTATAAGTTATACTCTCTCTATCTTATAATAATATATGCTATACTAATAAAAAGTAAGGCTTAATATTAGATAATTTAGAAGGGATTAAGAGGATATTAATTACTATGCGGGATAACTATAGATATACTTTCCTTTAATCTTATTATAGCTATTACTAGAGAGGAGAGCTAATTATCTAGGTTAGTAGTATATTAATAAAGGTTTTAAAGTTATTAGGGTTATCTAAGATAAGGCTAGTAATAGTAATATTACTTAATAATTTATCTAGCTTATTATATTACCTCCTAGATAAAGAGGATATATCTAGAGGTACCTATAAGGATTCTAGGATTAGCGCGATATTACATTTATTTAGCTAAATTTACTAGGCAATAATAATAATAGGTATATAATAGGATTCTTAATAATTCTGCTTAATATTTTTTCTTTATTTTAAAGGATTAAAAAGGAATATAGTAGTATATATAGGTATTTAATTTAATAAGGTATAATACTTATTAAATATAAACTAGCCTATATTAATAATAGTATATTATATAAAGATTATAGATTTCCTTTAAATTATAAAGCTTTAAAATAAAATAATTAATTAGCTAATTAATTAGATAAAAAAAATATTATTATTAACTTTAGACTTTTTATATTATTATAATAAAATGTCTATTATTAAGAGTAATTAGGAGAGTATAGATCGCGCCTCTTTAGCTAATAATATAGCTAAGGCAAATAGCTATAAGAAATAATATATCTATTTAATAAACTCTTACTTTAAAGCTAATAAGATATTATCTTAAAGCTCTTTATTATAATTAATTAGGAACTATCTTATAGAGGATTAATACTATAGAAAATTATCTAATAATTAATATAATAAATTCTAATATATAGTATTATCTATGCCTAATTAAAGCTTTATTTTATTATCCTATATAATTAAATAAAGCATAGATTTATATATCTAGATCGCGATATTATATATTTTCTATAGGGGCGTGATATACTATTATCTAATAAAGTTCTTAAGTATATAATTACTTCTTCATAAAGCTCTTTTTCTCTAATAGGCCTTATTTATTCTTATTATCTATTTAATATTATATAAGGTATTATAGAACTATATAAATAATTAATTATTTAAGGTATTATTAGTAATATTAAGAGTAGTAATTAATATTTTTTTTTAAAGATAAGAGAAGAAATACTTAAAGGGATAAATTAATAATATAAGAGATATAATAGATATAATACTTAGAGGGATTAAATATTAATTAGTAATTAATTAATCTTAATTTAGAGATAAAGGAAAAGTAATTATACCCTATAGTCTTCTTATAATTACTATAAGAGATAAGATAAGTAGGTATTATTTAAAGTAGTATTATCTCTTATATAATAGCTTACTTTAGAAGTAATATTATACTTTACTTATATATTAATAATTAGAGATACCTAGGTTTTATTATTATAGCTATAGTAATATTCTAGTATCGCTAGTAATGCCCTTTATAGCTAATAATCCTAATTAATTTATTGCGTAGAAATAATAAGTATCTTATCGCGATAAGGCGATATCTAGAGATTAAAGAAGATATAGATCTTTGAGATAGAAGCTTTAAGAGTTACTATGAGCTAAGAAGAATATAACTTATATATAGTATTAATTAGTCGTATTAAAGCATTTTAGTTACTAAAAGATCCTCTATAGTAGGATTAGCTATTAATATAATCTCTTATATCTTATCTTAGATAATTACTGAGAAAGTAAGCTAGCGGTATATAATTAGGCTAATTATTATATCTAAATATTAATCGCAGTTAAATATATAGTCAAGAGAGATATCTAAGCAATGAGAGGGAAAGAAAGTATTAATCTAAGGATATTTAGCTTCTCTTTTATTATTTAGAAAATTAAAATTACCCCTAATAAGCATGCGAACGAGGGAAGAAATAATATTAGTATAATACTACTAGGCGTAATGCTATGTGTTATCTCGCTTCTAATTCGCCTAGGGCTTATTAGTAGGGTAATAGAAATATTAATATATTACTATACCCCTAGATTTATACTTATATGACCTGCTAGTAGTATTCTAGGTATCTTTATTAAGATATATTACTTTAAAGAAGAGAAAAAAGTCTAGAGATATCTTAGTAATAGGCTAGTCTAAAATTAAGGGCATAGAGGCGGCGATAGTCTAAGATAATATTATAATTAATAAATTACTTAGATAAGCTAATTATATTAGAATACCTAGGGCTATTTAAATAAGTACTAAGATAATAGTACTAATATTAAAATTAAAAAAAGTTATTAGATAATTAGCTTTATAGGGATTATTAATAGCACTAATTAATTAATAAGAGTTATCTAAAGAATAAAAGAAATCAAATAGCTATATATTTAGGAATAGCTATTTAAGCTTATATTAGGATTATGCGATAGGCTAGATATAAAACCAGATATATATTACATATGCCTCTACCCAGATTATCACAAGAGTGCACCACGAGAGTCAGAGTGGTGTTACAGATCTATTGCAGGTTCGGCGGGTCTAGTATCATGGCCTCGCCTCGTCAAATATAATAAGGACGAGGAAGGAAGAAGACGACAGGAGAGAGTTGAATCAATAAATAATCTGTTCTTCTCCATCTTGAGATCATCATTCATCTTGACTGACCGCCCTCGTATCCGACAATATGCGACCCTAAGGTATGCCCCGTGTTTTATATCTAGTCGCATGAACCTAGTAGTAATATATAATAGAAGCCTTTTTATTATCTAATTAAGTAATAAGATCTTTCTAGCTAATTAGAGAGTAGTATTTAGGTGAATATTAATATAAATATCTATTTAAGAGGTAAAGAGTTATATTAATATTGATATATATTAATATTAATATATCTAGATAGCATAGTTAATATCGATATATTATATCCCAATACACAGGTCTGCCTACTACCGATACCAACTTATCCCTACAGAGTCCATCGTCCATAGTAATGGTAGCCCTAAGCTTAAGAATTAAATGCAAGCTACTATTTCGTTTGCGATAGTTACGTGCAACTTCGTCGATGTACTACTCTGCAGTTGTAGAAGTAGTAAGGACACTGAGTGGTCAATTCATCCTCCACCCATAGCAAGATGTAAACAATATAACAGCCTTTACAATATCAAGTACCTCAGTTGGTCAAGAGTCCACAAGTCTTGGCCATGGCTCTGAATTGCCTTGTCCTTATCGACCAAAGTACGGGAAAACCCAAGAATAAATTGGAGCATCCAGCGATCCAGACAAAAAGTACTATCCCTGTTATCTAAGCACGCTTTATGAAAAACTTTCAGTCGGTTTAATGAGATCGATACGTTGGGCCAATAGAAGTGAAGGCGTATCAATATCTCGAAATTTCGCTCTAGGCGCGATCTCGCAGCCGCAACTTCGTTCGCATCAAGGTTGAATAGGAAAGTATGAAGCTGAACGCTCGAGGAAACGACAAGTATATGGCCAAGAAGAGAGTACAGAAGTTCAGTTTCTGGCCTTGCCCTCGCCTGACACGCAAGCTTGCAGATGTTGGCTGAATGATGCTTGCACATATCCGAATAGGCTTGCGCCACGCTGTCAGTTGGGAGTTCCGTTCGACTGCGACTAAAGTGGAGAAATTGATAGAATAAAAGCTGCCCGACGTTGTTGTAGCTGATGTGAAGACTAAGAAAAGTAGGACCTAGTTTTTGCTGATTCCAGTGCGACAGATTAGATTCGTTGTACTGCACATGCGGTGGTAAGCCGGACTTCCAGTCCTCAAGGGCGTTTGAGAGTTTCTGTATCGTGCCTTCTGCATCTTCCTTGCTTATGGAGCCGGCTACGAGGGTGGTGTTTAATCTGTTTACTTCGTAGAGTAGCCCATTAAGCTTTATCATGTAGCCGAGTAGCGAGAGTGAGGGTTGAGCAGTTTGGGGAGATGGTGTATCAACTGTCGTATCAGGGCCAGTAGAATGAGTAACGCCCAAATGGACGAAGGTCCATTCATGCATGGGTAGCGGGACATCATCGCGTGATTTTAATGTTCGAGGGATACCGAGAGCGGCAGAATGCCAGGTATCCCAGGTAACCATTGACCACCAGACTGTATAGACGGTGGTGAGCCAAGTTTCAGCAAGGTTATGTGGGACGTACCTCTACGGTGGACTTCCTGCTCTACTGGAGTGTCATTTGCGGCATTGGGAATGTCCAACAAAATGGCCATCCGAGAGGCGATGGCAAAGTAGACTGACGCTGTATTTGCCTCCCCTTCGGCCTGAAAGCCCCATGATAATAGGAGACAAGCCTGAATTGTTATCAAGGAAGTATCATGTATGTTGAGTAATCTCTCGGCCTCTCTGACATAAGGCCGGCCGCGATCCCACGGCCCAATGTCGGCAAGACTAGGGTGGGCCGAGAACCGAGCGGAAAGTCCCATGACGCCGAAGAAGAGAATTTTGGGAATAGTGCCGTCCTTGACTGCTGACTCGAAAGATGGCCGGTGAAATAGGCTTGGAAGCGAGATGTGGACATGACGGAAATAGAGCTCGACTAGTTCCTCAGCCAGCTCGGCCTCGGGGACTATAGCTGACGACAATAGAAACCTCCCACTCCCTTCAGAGCCGACTAAGGGAGAATAGCCTAAACCAGAAGTCTCGACAGGTTTATAGTCAACTAAACACTCAAGTCCCCTCTTGACGCAGAAGGTGCAGCTCGTCCCTTGGCGGGCACGATAGCATTTCTTGCGGCGCTCACTATAATTTTCGCGATTAGCATTATTTTATGAAATATAGGTAGGTGGAACAGATGAATAATGCTCACCGGCAAGCTATGCAAGCTGATATCGGTTTCATCATGTGAGTGTGATATAAGAGGACTGAAAAACTTGGTAAAACGCTGCGGGGTCATTACCTTTTATGTTGTGGAAGGTGGAAGGAACGACAGGGTGGGGTCAGAACCAGAATGGGCAAGGTGGCAACCGCCACAGAGACATGCCCCGCTTAGCCAAATTCCGATTTGAGGAGCGAGGGCTTAGGTGCACGTGACCTCACAAAACAGAGCATACCTGTCACATCGTATCAGTATCAGTATTAGTATTTATTACGCCCGGGAGAATGAATCTCATAGGACCGGTGGCTACGCTAAGCTGTCTTTACTTCCCCCGCTATTCGTCCGGACCACCTAAGAGAGCCCCACTCTTCTTGCCAGCTCGTCCCTTTTCTAGCCTCGCTTACTTAACTCTGCCTAGCAGGCCTGCTTAAAGGCCGATTTCTCTAAGTGTTTAGTATCCTATCCCCAGCAGCTAAAGCATAGTCTATTAACCTAAGGCTATTTAATATTAGTAGTTAGCTATAGTATTAGTGTTTAGCATATTCTATTTCCCTTTTTACCTCAGTCTTCCCATCGCTATTATAAACTTATAATATATATATATATTTTTTTTATCTAGGGGCTATGAGGCCCATAAAGTCCCCTATTAGGGCATAGGACGTACTAAGCTAGAGTCTCTAGTGCTAAAATCTATATAAAGCTTACTTAAATTATAAAATAGACTACTATCTAGCATATTATTAGCTCAAAGGTGCGTCCTATAGAGCCTATTACCTATTAGCAGGATAACTAGGTGTAGCTATTATAGTAGAAGCTATTATACCAGTAGCTACTATATTAGTTAGTCTTTAGTAAGACTAAGAAGAGGGTATTAATATAATCATATAAGGCAGCTAAGCCTATAAGAATAAAGAAAAGAAATAAAAAAATAAAAAGAAAAGAAAGATAAAAGGAGAGAAAGAGATATAAATATATCTCTAATCTACCTTATCTATTAATAAGTATAAATCCTTTTAAAGAAAGTACTTAATTTAATTAACTTAATATACTTATTAAAATTCCTTTTTATTATAAAATTAACCGCTATAATTAGCAAAGAGATAAGCCTTATTTAATACCGCTATGGTATTTTCTTATAATGAAAAATATAATTAAGTACTTTATATTATCTATATAAGAAAATTACCTATATAATATTATGATTAAATTATTTATAATATATAGCGAAATCCCCATAGAGGGACCTTATTATAAATAAATAATACAAGGTAGCCTAAAAGAGCAAGAGTTTTAATAAATAATATATAATTACCTTAAGATTTAATCTCTTATATTACTTAATAGTAAAGGTTATTTATTATATTTTAAATACTTCTTTTAGTTTTTACCTTACTACTTTTCATAGGTATACTAATACTAACTAAGCGCCATCTAGTTCTAGTAATAAAGATATTACTTTTATTAATTTATTAGCTTATTTATTACTAGAAATATATATATAGCTAAGTATCTAATATATTTATATAGCTCTATATAATATAGCTAATACCTAGAACTTAATAAAGATTACCTATAAAGAATTAAATAATATACCCTATAGGTATATAGCGGCTACTAGGTTATCTAAATAAATTATAATATCTTATACTATTAATCCTAGGAGGTTTAAAGCGGCCTTAAGGCCCTTTAGTACTCTTATAGCTTTAGCATTAAAGACCTTAGTAGATCTAAGATAGCCCGAGCTATTATAAATAAAGTAGTCCTTCTAGTAAATAGTAAAACTATAACTAGCTATTCCCTCCGAGGATAATAAGCTATCTAAGTATATAATCTAAGTAATTAGGTCTACTATCTTAACCTATTAAAACAAGACCTTAACTAATTCCTCTTTTAGGGCTATCTATAAGGGTATATTTTATCCCTCGCTAAAGTATTTCTATATAAGGGCTAATTATAAATAGCATATAAGGAGCTTATTAATCCTTTAAAGATAGGTTTTAAAGCTACTCTTTATTAAAGCTTAATACCTCCGCTTAATAAGCTAATAATATATAGGTTACCTAGGTAGAAATATATACTTTATAAGAGGGTAAGCCTTATTAAGGGATTTAAGCTAAGTAGAGAAATAATATTAATATATTTTAAGAAGCTAAGTAATAAGTAATATCTTACTTTCTTAATAGAGAATAATAATTAGGGTTATTTTCTAAATAAAAAGTATAACTTATATAGATTAAATTATAGCCTTATTTATTCTCTATAAGAGATATTAGATACTTAATAGCTAGTCTTTAAATAATTAGTCTTATTATAGTTAAGTTACCCCTAGGTATTATACTTTAATACTATAAAATAAGATTAGTTTAATATAAGCCTTAATAGCGCTCTATATAGCGCTAAAAAGTAAGCTATATATTATATTAATTAGTCCTTATAAATACTAAGTGATAGCTTATAACTTAGTTATTTACTTCTTTATATAAACTTAGAATAATAAGCTACTATCTAGCTAGATGCCTAGCTAATATATTACTACCTTAGGGTACTTCTTAATATCGCTATAATATATTACTAATATAAACTTAAGCTTACTTTAAGAGAAGTATATAACTTTAGTCTTCTTAGGGCTAAAAAATACCCTATTTATAGCGCCCTAGCGGACTATTTCTTTAATAAAACATAATGCCATAGCAGCTATTTCCTTGACTATATCGCTGATATATAGGATACCTATGGTTATCTGCATAGCTAAACTAGCCTTAAGAGTTGCTTAGTTAGTAAATAGGCTCTATATATAATAAAAAAAGTATTAGCAATATTAGCGATCCCTAAGAGAAACTATATTAAAGAGGAGAAAGTAAGGTAATTATATTTTAATACCTAATATATATAGATTAATTATCTATAAAGGATCTAGCCTATTAGGCGAGATATTTAAGCTAGTCTTATTCCTAAAGTAATAAAATTAATCTATTACACAGGATAGTATTAAACATACCTTAGATATCTATTATAACTAATATAGCTACCTTCTTATAAGTAAATACTTCCTTAATATTATAAACTAAGGTAGCTATAAGGTCTATTATAGACCTCTTTAAAAGCGCTCTAGCTTATTATAGGTAAAAGACTCCATAGTAGATATATACCCACGCGAGATAGCGCGCAACTAACCATTCTAGTCCCTTACTGTAAAAGTCCTTATTATATAAAGGTCTTTTATAAATAAAATTCTAGAAAAATAGACTTAAAAGATATAAGCCTAGGATTTTATTACCCTATAGTATAGCTTATGCGCTTACCTATAGCTTACTTACCTAAGCCTTATACGCTTAGATAAGCAAGATATTAAGGAGTTACCATATTGCCCTTTTAGGCGATATTACCCTTTTAGGAATAGTCATGTGACTTCGGACTTAGGGCTCTTATAGAGCCCGATAAAGCCGGTAAAGCTGTGCCTTTTTATAGGGTATTTCCTATCCGGTTTTAAATCTCTTAGTTTAAAACCTTTAAGGGTTTTAGCTTCTTCTAACTATAACCCGGCTTCTAGTTATCTGTTTCTAGCAAAACTAATATGGTTTTAAAGCCCGGAATTAGAGCTATCCGACGGTATAGCTTTCATCTGAATCGGGCTAATAGATTCCGATCAATTAGCTATATAAGCTATAAACCCTCTCCTAGAAATATCTCCTTAGATCTTTAGCTAATACGACTAATAAGAACACTAATCAGAAGCTGGTCTTCTCTATTTTTACCCTATATTATATTTGCCCCACTTTTATTACTCTATAATTCCTTACCTAGCCTATCAGCTTTATATACAGACTAATTCTACTGCCTATTTACCTCCTATTTCTATTACCTACCCTATAGTCTTTAAAGACTATATTTCCTCTATTTTTAAGTCTTTTACACTTACCGAGATAAAAAAGCAAAGAAATAAGTCACTAGGCTCGCAGGGTCATTAGGTCTCTATGTCTAGGTTTAGCGATTTTAACTACCTCGGCTACTCTAAAAGGCTTTAGGTAATAGCCTATAGCTAAGTACCCCTTGAAGAGGCGGCGAATATATATTCCGATAAGATACTATATTACTATAAGGAGCTTAATTATAATATTATCTGCCCCTAGTAATATATTCTCGGTACAGAGGGTCGCGTCCTCTGCTTCTTCTAGAGAGATTTCCTATAGGAATAGGATTATTTTACGATGGCTAGCCCCGATCTAGGGATCCTAGATATCGTCCTTAGCTATCTAATGCTCTAGAGTCGCTCGCTAGAGCGCGTTGGCCTTATCGAGCTGGGTTTCATAGACCAACTTACCTACCGCTCGCAACGCCTCTAGGTTAGGTGCCCATTTGGGCCCGTCCGACGCTGACTTTCCACCCAGAAAGAAGGAAAGGTTTCCCAATATGTTTTGTCCCGCTTATCGCATAACTTTACGTTCGGTATCCCATCTCGAGCATTAAAAAAGGAAGTATTCCATCGTATCTAGTACGCGTCCGCACTCATATATATCTAACTCTACGGCTCTTATCTTACTTAGGTAATTATTAATCCTTGCCATTCCTATGCGAAGTTATAAGAGTATATTAGCTTCTCATCTTTTTAGGTTATTATAAAGCCCTTTTATATGCTTACCCGGTAGGGCTTAGTCGACCCGCTTAGAGTAGCTACCTACTCTATTAGGTAGTCTTTATTACTAGTATAGCTATGCTATTACTAGCCTAGTCTAAGTAGAGCGAGCCTAATATAGCAGTAATTATAGCATATATTCTACTCTAATTACTTTCTACGCTTATCTCTTTGCCTTGCAGCTAATAGCGAGGTTATTATCCCGGGATAATATCTATATTATTCTAACCCTATTACTCCTCTTTCCTAATTATTTAATATGCTTATAGATCTATTAGATAGTGTTTTAACCGGATTGCTGCCGTGGTTATGTGATCGCTTTTAGTGACGACTAGCTACTTAATAGCACCATGAGTTCTCAATGCTACAGCCTATCAGGCATGCAACATAATGCCATCGCTATCGCCTCTAGCTCGGCCATATATAGGTTCTGGTCATCTCGCGACCAAAGGGTGACCGAGTATCTAGCCACTATCTTATTTATCCGGTCCGGCGATCTATATGCTACGCTATACCTACGATCCCTTCTCTGTCGGAAGCACTGGTCACAATCACAATATCGTGGGCGCTTTTGGCTGCTGTTATCGCCGCGTCATGATCAGCCTCGCATACCGTCGACACACGGCTGTGCCACGGTGGCACGCCACATTGTATGGTATCGCAGGGTAGGCATGATATTCACGGCCTCATAAAACAACTGCATTAGTAATCTAGCCGTATGCTTTAAGTAACTCTGCGAGATGGAGTACCCCGCACAAGAGATAACCTCAGATAATAATCAATCAGCACACTGCTGCTGCTCATTATCGTTTACCTGACCCTTGATCCTTTTAGCACGCTCAGTGCGACATATGGCTAAGGCCGCTGTGACACACGGGCTGTCTGACCAAGAAAGATCAAATCTGGATAAAACAGATCGTGAAGAACACTCCGTCATAGCTGACGAATACGAGGGATTCAAGGAAGGATAAAGCAGGCCAACTTCAGCCACTCATTCAGTGAGAAATTAAGAGCTTCAACGCATAGTCCAAATCCCGCGTTACATGTGACAATACCTTAGCCAGAGTTCAATTGAGGCTTTGCGTATCTTAGGTCAGAAATGTGGTATCTACGGGTTGTGGGATAGTCCATAGGATTTAGCACTTACTAAGAGGGAAAGCGGTGTCCCTCTTAGTTGGCTCCCATAGAGCCAAGCCAACGGGCACCGATATCAGAGGGTGCTGTGGTAGTGTTGAGTGAGTGATGCAGTCGTTCTAACAGCCCCTTACTCTCGCCATAACCTTATAAACTGATCGATGGGCCTGGTTCAATTAATAAGCCGCCTCTGAGCACTACTTAATACAGAGGGGTAATAACTCCTAGAATTAAACCAGCCAAACGAACGAGTTCTGCCGCAAGCAGAGGCCGAACAACATGCTTCCTAACGGATTCAACACAGTTAAAACGCGTAGCATGCTTATTCTCGTCTAAATCTATTTGCTTGGTCCGTTCGAGGAGTACCTCTTGTTCGTGCTTATTGAACATAGCATAAGACATAGATACATGCTTCTCAAGCAACCTCTTCCCCTTCTGCAATCTGCTTCTTTTCAAGTGAATACACAGTAACTTCAGCGACAAAAGTACGCCCAGGAATTGAGATGGGAATGTATCCACCGAGGTCGGGATTCTCGTTAGGCATATTCGCCCATTGTCCGCTCCGCGACTCATCGCCGTTCAGCTTTCTCTCAGTCCGTAGTGTGCCATTGTCATCAATAACACTCTTCTCCTCAAATCGCAAAATACCCGTAAATGCGGAAGAGGCTGAGGTCGACCTGAATTCAACTTTGTATCCCATTCCAACCAACAAAAATCGGGCAGGCTCTAACTCTATGATTATGCCAAATCCGGGGCTCGGCCGACCGAAGACAAATGCCCTACTGATGAGTAGCTCGTAGGATCCGAACCGCCTCTTTATGTGCGGGCTAGGGTCAGCTCCACTAGAATCAAGCTCGTCAAAGAAGAAACCTGTAATCGAATCGGGCTTGAGCCGCGCCTTGAGAATGTGATTTGCCACAGATCCCAGAAGCTTATAGTGCTTGGTGAGGTCTGCCGTCTCCGCTTCCAGCGTATCAACGCCAAAAGGACTCGCTCCAAGTGCACCATAGCGCCCAATAGCTTCCCATATTCGCCTCGCACCGTAATCGTTCCGATGTTGTTCGGGAATGAATAGAGGTTGATGCCGATGGCAGTAAGCAGAACAGGTTTTGGAGTAGTCCGCAGTGTAGATATCAGGCGATATGAAATTCAATGTAGGGGTGAATCTCTGCCAAATGTCCAAAACCCTGCTAACAGCACCTCCAGATGGGTATTCTCCTGGCTTTCCACCACCGGAGACAACTCCGTCGCCCGATGTCATTTTACCAGGCCTCGGCAACCACACATTTGTGAACAGCGGAATGTCGTAGGCGAGTTTGCCAGCGGCTGCCACTTTTTCGACGTATAACGCATAATGGTATGCCATGAACATCTCTTCCGTGTAGATGTTTTCCCCAAAACAGTCCGCCCAAGACCCAATGTGACCAGAAGAAGCAGACTTACCCTTCAGATCGCTTTGAACTCGGGCAAGATGACTCTTCAATTCCGGAAGCAACGAATCCCAGTCTTGTTGTAGAAATTCGATGAGTTCCATCGGCACAGTTGAACCGAACAGTTGGTTTGCCTTTTTGCTGCGATCACGAGAGTCACCGAGGAGGCCCACCTCGTTCTCGACCTGTACCATTATGACTGTCTTCGCAATGTCGATTTCTCTCAGGTGTTGCATCAGCCTCGCGAAGGCTTTGGCGTCGGCCAGTACACATTGGTCATGTAATATCGAGATGACGTTTGAGGCCTTGATGCCCCCATCCGAGTCGCGATGTTGCATTCTAGGGAAACGTCGGGGATCGGTCTTAACCCAGGAGGGTGTGTAGCTTGACATTCCTATAGTGTCGGTCAGCTGACGTAGAGACAGAAGGTGTAGCTCTGGAGAAGTTCAGGTACCGTTTTTAAAAGATCCGAACCAGACAAGTATCATGCGAAAACCATGGGCCCTCGCATCAGCAAGAATAGTATCAAGCTCGTCGAAGTGGAACTGGTCTTCTTCGGGCTCTATATCCTCCCAGGAAACTGTTCCCAAGATGGTATTAATCCCCATCTTGGCAATGTTCTGCCATACTGTATCCATGTATCGTGCGGAACTCATGGACGAGTTTTGCAATTCGCCTCCCAGGACCAAGAAAGGCTTGCCGTCAACAAGTAACTCCCAGCAGCCACCCGCCTTTCTCAGACGCGGAAGCTCGGGTGTGCCATGTGTTGTGCCGTTCCTTATGCCGTTCACTGTGCCATTTGCTGTTGCAGGCATTGTAGCAGTCATGATGGCTGGTGGATTGCAGATTGCGAAAGTGTCAACGAGGAGGATTCGGAGTAAAAGGATCAGAGTTTTGAGTGAGTGTAGACGGTGAGAAATAGGTTTCTAAGGTGGGAGATACTCGACTATTTAAGTGCATTGTAAGCAGCGCCAGACTTAATTACCCTTATGCTTCCTATTTGTGGCTGGTTCTTCTCCCGATTCTCGGCGCCTGATCCTTTGCCCAGCCTGGAGCTGCAGACATATTGCCTGAACTCTTTTGAGTTGGGTTGGTGTTCAGGGAAGTGGAGTAAGAATGCTTCCAAGGCTGGTTTGAGTCTCGGGGGAACTCAATACGCTACTCCACTTTTCCACGACTCATGACCATCGCCCCTCTCTTACCTCGGATGGGGATCTGCTCCCTGGACGTGTGGTGCTAACCCCAGAGCCGCGAAACGTGGGGACAAAAGCCGCCGTATGCTCCGACGCGATAAGCTCTCATGTGTGGTGTTATTGCGGCGACAAGTTCGAACTAACGGAACTCTGCCTCGACCAGCTGCGGAACTGATCTCGCAGGTCCGCTGGTACCAGGGATAATGCGCCATTGCGCCGTGTTTCCCGACGTCACGAATCAGGCATCTCATAACTCACCCGCGGCTGTTTGCAAGGTCGAGATGCAGGTATCCACTTCAGTCCCGCCGTGTTTCCCGACGTCACGGATAAGGCAGCAAGCTCTTCTCATAACTACCCCGCAGCTGCTTGCAGGGTATCCACTAGTCCCGTCGCGTTATCCGTCGCATGGTAATATCTGAAGCGATGGCCTAAGTAATCCCGGTCTAGACTCGTTTTCAGAGGAGATAAATACGCGTATCTCAGCCGTCACCCCACACTCAAAGTCACAACAGATGTTGGGGCGCTATCTATGACGGTCAAGGTTCCCAACATAGTAAACCGTAACCTGATTTGGTTTATGTTAGCAGTTATGACGGGGCGTAGAGTACTGAGCGTAGGGTATCACGTCTGATAATATCAAGAAATATTCTTAAGTAATCGAATTATATTAAAAGGGGCCCCATAGGGACACGCCTAGGCGCGCCTCTACTCGCGAACGCATAGGCGTATAGATTATATTAGCCCTTAATTTGGCTTAAACCCCATAGTCACAGTTTCAGGGGCTCTATTTATTGCTATTACTACTAAATATAACTATAGTCTCTAGGAGTGGGCTTTTATTATGGCCTAAGTAATATTTCTTAATAATATACTCCCGCTAGAGGGTATATATAATTCACGAGAGGCTCTACTCACAGCTATTAATAAATAAGTAATACCTAGAGGATATATATTTATAACTAAAAGGTCTTTGTGATTAACTAATAAAAAATAGATTATTATATATATATATAATTAATAGTATTATCTACTTAGCGCCTTAAAAGATTACTAGCACAAGATTACTATATAAGGAACTAATTATTAGTTCTTAATTATTATAAAAGAATCCCTAGATAAGGCGACCTAATCTTTAAGATATTATCTAGATAGCCGATTTTCCTTATATAACTACGAGCTAAGCTAGTATAAATCGGCTTATCTAGTCTATTAGTAGCTCTCGAATATAGATAAGTTAATAATTAGCCGCTTTATAAATGCCAAGGTAGCGCTAAAGGATATTAAGCCTTATATCTATTAGAACTCAAATACTATTATAACCTAGTAAGATATTTATAATTATATCGCAGATAGTAAATAAGAGCTATATAAGGGATAAAGTATTATATATACCTTTACTAACTAGCTAAATAAGGAAGGGTTCTAGAACTAGATATAGCTTAATTTAAATAACTAAATCATAGTAATATTATTCGCCTATCTAGAGTTATTAATATACCTCTAGGCTTATCTAGACCTACTTTTCTTAGACTATATATATAAGATAAATAAATATAGGATACTACTCCTTAATATAATTAGTATTAATGCCTACTAGTAATCCTTCTATATCGCTTTTATATTTCTTAGTAGCGAGACTAAGTAAGACTACCTATAGGCCTTAGACCGGCTTAGGTCCCTATATAAACTCTATAATATAAGGTTTCTATCTATTATCTTAATAGACCGCGATAAGGCTTATATAAACGCCGCAGAGATCTACTTTTTATCTTTAATCTTACTAGTATGCCTATAGTATGTAAATAAGGTAGTCCTTTGCTATTACTAATTAATATTTATATACTATTAATAAAGATTAAAGGCCTATTAGTAGGGTCTTAGTAATTAAAGTAAGTTTTTTAATTACTAGCACTTAATTATAAAGTTACTAGATAAAGAGGCCTTTAATTAGCGTATATAAGAGCTTAAAAGGCGCTATCTACCATAATATATTAAAGAGGTTAATTATATTAAGGCTAATTAGCTTAATTTATATAAGGAAAAGCTAGTAAAGGCTTAGGTTAATTAGTACCCTTATTTTAATAATATAATTACCTTATAGGTTAAGGGTATCTATGGGCTCCTTAAGAGCCACTTTAAGAAATCTATATTAGATCTCTTTGAGGCTTAGAGGGCTATAAAGCATATGCTTCTTAATTAATTAGCTAAACTATAATCTAACTAAGCGAGATAATAAATAAGAATACTAATTAAGCTCTTTAGATCACTATATAGTACTATATATAGCTAGGTATCTTATAAAGCTTTATATAAAGTTAAAGAATAATAAAAGTTATTTTTAAAAAAAAACCTACCTAGTTATACTAGTATATTCTCTTAATCTCATAGCCTTCCTTATACCTATACTCTTAAGGCTCTATAAGAATAAGGTTAAGCCCTTTACTTAGAATATTTTTATATATATTAGCACCTTAATCGCTATAGTATTTATTAATTATTACTAGAGCCTTAATATTAACCTAATTAAATAGCTATTAATTTAACTATTAATAGACCATAATTAAGCACCTAGAGAAAGCTAAGTATATTTAAGGCAGTTTAGGCAATAATACGGCCAAAAAATATAACCTAAATATAGTAAATGCCACTAAGTAGGTTATAAAATAACTTCAAAGGCATACCCTTAGTAATATAAGGAACTTTTATAGTTATTAGTATCATTAGTGTAGGTAAGGGTAATACTAGCGGCATTACTATTAGCATTATTAAGGCAAATACGACTAATACCAATAATATCTTTATTAGCACTATCTTTATAGGTAAGAGAAGCTCTAAGACTAATATCTTTAGGGTTATTAAGGCAAATAAGGCTAATTAGGGATAGTACTAGTTATATTATTATTAGTATTAATAATATAGATAATATAATACTAGTAGCATTATTATTAGCACTATCGGCTTAAGTAAAAATAGTATTAGCACCTAAGTATAATAACCCGCGGGCTATCTATTAGAGATATATTACTACTCGAGATGCCTAGTATAAGGCATAGCCTCGTAATAATATTAAAACTAACTAATAATATCAGAGGGCACTAAATTTACCTCTATGGTATAATATATTAAGCTATTAGTAATATCTTAATTAGAAGTAAATAAGTAAGCGCTGCGATATACTAGCTAGCTCTAGAGATTAAATTAAAGAGGAGATAATAGCCTACCTAAATTAAAGTAAAGCAAAAAATAACTAAGTCGAGGCTTAGGTAGCTACGGAGATAAAATATATACCTTTTTCTAGTAGAAGAGGTATATATAATATTTAGGAGGCAATAACGGTAAATAGCAAGGCCTAGCAGGCTATTTATTTAGGTAGATAATTAATTATTCCTTACTATTTAGGATTATAGGATTTTAGTACTTAGTAGTAATAATAGAGTTTATAGGATTTTAAGAATTACCTTAGAACTCGGAATTATAGCTATACGGGGTTTAAGCCAAATTAAGGGCTAATATAATCTACACGCCTACGCATTCGCGAGTGGAGGCGCGCCTAGGCGTGTCCCTATAGGGCCCCATATTAAAAGCTAGAGAGCTATCTAGTCAGGGAAGTAGGAATAAGTAAAGCTATATATACTATTCTGATTTTCTTAGTTAATCATAGTTGAATGCGCTCTCGTCTGACCTATTCGACCCTTTTAAGGTTAAAGTTTTACTTTTAATCAAACGTGGTGGAACTCATTCCTATTCGACTAGTTCGACTACATACCACTTCCACCGGGGTCTATTTATTCCATTCCGAGCTCCGACGTTTTCCGTTCGTATCCTGGTTGATCTTCCTACTCGTAATACCTAGCCCTGTAGAGTTTAGAGTTTGCCCTGCTGTGAGTCTGTACCCTCTACTTAACTCCTTGAGACAACTTCAGTGAAGGGCACTGCAAATTGCTTAAGAGAAATCTTGGCAGTTTGGATAAATGATCAAAAGAGAGATGTTTTATTCTCTGAAAAGTCTAGAGCAATGTATGAGGGTTCCGGCCCGAGGCGGCGACTCCTAAGGGGATATGTAAAACCAGTGCTGTATTTTCTAAAAGTACTGTCTAGTTCGAGCTACTAGCACTAAGTCCCGTTGGCCGGTTGATGATATGCCTTGCCGTCAAGGATTGTAGTAAGTGTTCCATTGGCTTCAAGCTCATTAACCAGAACATCGATAGAAATGTGAAACCCCTGGTTGCTTGTCTTCTTAGACCCAGTAACCACGCCGACTTGGTTAATATCCGAGAACCAATCAAGCCTGGTCGTCCAAGGATTAGAAGAATCAAAATTCGCGGTCACATCTTCAAATCCATTTATCACGTGGTCTCCATCATCAGAGTAGTTATCATACTCGGCGATGACCCTCCCAATTCCCCACGTTCCCAGTTCATTCTCAATAAGAGTAACATTCGCTTGCCCGGATACCTTTCCATAAAGTGTGTAGTTACCAGCCAGAAGGCGGGGGCGGCTGGGAGTAGAGGAACCGGGAGGGAATGGGATGGCCCAAGGAATTTGCTTCGGAACTTTAAAGACTGGCTTTGGCTTTGTGGGCTTGCGGCTTGTGAGGCGGGCCAGCATCATGCGATTTGTTCGACCTCCTTCAGCGGTGGATTTAGGGCATGGTAGAGGGTTATGGCCACCACATGCAGGGGGTGTGACTAAAGTTTGCCAGTACACAATTTGAGTGCCATCCATGCTGAAGAAAGGATCGGCCCGGCCATTCCAGTTCGGGTCGTTAACGGCACCGTTGCTGCCGTCGCCGGCGGCGTTGACCTGTTGCCCGAAGTAATTGCCGCGGTCTCCGTAGGCGTCAATCAAGATAGGCTGAAAGAAGCGACGAGGTCCATTATTACGGGTGGATGATGCTGCGCTGTTTGCGACAAGATCGATTAAGGGGGGGATCCCTCGCATGCCCGCCATGAACATCTGTCTGTCTGACCCGCGGGTATCCATCACGCACATCCATTTATCATCGGCCGAGAAACCAATCGGATCGACATATTCCGGATGGGCTGTAAGACGTCGAACCTTGCCTGTTGTAAGATGCGCGGCATATGCATCAATATTGCATGACTCAGTTGGCGTGCCAACGTACGTAATTTCATCGCCAGTGCCACTGAAACCTCGCAGCTCGCCTATGGTAATGGAATCGGGATTCAGTTGTAGTTCATCGCCTTCTGCTGAAACAAAAGGCTTGCTCGTAGGATCGACAAGTAGTTGGACATCCACCAAATCATATCGGGGAGCGAGAGGTTCCCCAACTTGGGGCTTTTTGTTGAACTTGATGCGGCCTAGATAGGCAAACTGACCACCGTGGGTAAAAGCGCTCCATCCCATATGCTCGTCATCTGGATGAAGCCGAAGTTCACGCGGGGAGCCTCCAGGTCCTGTCTGATCTTTAGATGTCGGCCAGTAAATAGGATAGATGCGCAGTTTCGTTGGGGTGCAATTTTTGCTTTGAAGTAGTGCACCCTGACAGTCAACTATGTTCCGACCCCAAAGAGCCCTATCTCCACTTCGAAAGACATGGGGATAGTCTCCCTCGGGATGAATTGAAACAGCGTTGTTCGCCGGTACCCCGCAGGTAAGGCATTTCCACGGGTCGCCATTGGGGAATGTTGTGCCGTCAGTCTTGACGAGGATCAGCTGCAGGCCAGAGTATATACTGGCTGGAGCCGGGGCTTTTGGGGCGCCTATAAACTCCACTGTGACGATAACATGCCTTCCGTCAGGCGTGAAGTCTCCAGACTGAAAGAGATTTGGATCTTTGCCGATGCCTATGCAACCGGTGCCTTTGGCGTTGATCTGCCTGGTGCATGCGCCAACAGCTGTACTATTGAGCGCTGGCGGCAAGGGCAGCTCGATCACGTCAATGGGCTCGGGTTTGGGTGGCTCTGGAAGGGGTTGGCTTGCTAAGCAAGAACCCCCCAATAAAAGGACGAGAAAAACAGGATGCATGATGATTTGAGGCGGCGTCAAGGTTGTAGAAAGGACTGATGGGTGAATCTTCTCTTTCTGAGTGGAGATTTGTGGGTACTTATACTGTTCAGCCCTTCGCTCAACCTCTCTACGAAGTATTAACGCTACTGCTTTTTGTTTTGCCTCTTGGGCTTGAATGCTGAACTCGTAAAGGAGGAAATGCGGGGAAATGTGGGGGGGTATAACATTAGAATTGCGACGGTATGCGCTAGTGGAGTTCCGGGGAAATTGCTTATCCCATCAGTACGATAATTAGGCAGCTATGATACGCGTATAAACCTACATACACGACCGCCACCCATTTTGGTCAACCTGTGTCGATAAGTCAAACGCTGATACAGTCTAGATGAATCGGTATCCTCTGGTGTCTTTTAACCCCATGACTTAACTTTGTCGTCGCTCTTCGCCCGTCTTTGATAGTCGATATTGGAGTTGTCAGGAGGACGTGCTTTCGCGCGAGTGCCGTATCCGTGAAGCTTGACTGGAGGCTCAAAACTGGTTGTACCACATCTCCAGGCTACGCTCCAATGGTAAAATATCATATTCTTGGCATTGTCCCACTGGTCGGGGCTAAGTAGCAGCCATGGGCCCGGTTGTGTTAGTTTAAAAAACCACGTCGGAATACGTTGCGGGTTTGACCAAGCCCAGCAGCGACCCATGTAGTTAACGGATCCATTTCAACATATCGGATGCCTCTCGGCTCTTTCTGCAATATCTGGGCACTAGTGCGGACTAATACTGGGATGGTTGTGCTTGCCATTTAGCCTCCTATTTAGCCACCTAGATCATTGGGGATTTTGTGGCGACATAGCTCATCAAGCAACAGGCTGGCAGGCAATGCGATTTGTAACAACCCATACTATTGGGACTTATATCACCGTATAATTTAGGTGAGGAGATATGTACCCTTTATTTTGCGCATCTTAATTGGCCCGAACCCCGAGGTCTTTGATCACCGAGGAGATAGGTCAGCCATCCCTGTAGTGACCTAGCTAGTGTCAGACAGCGCGCCCTCACTAGGTCACTAATGATGAAAGACGATATTGGGATGATCTTGAGTATATTGATGAGGTTCCTTGTGTTCGTCCTCCTTGTTCTTCGTTCTCCCTCGTTGTCTTTGTATCTGAGGGGGCAAGGCCAAGATCCTAGACCTGCTGATCCTGCAACAGATCTGTAACGCTGTTCTGACAATTAAGGTATCATGGGGTGACCTCTTCCCTTGAGGTGGCTGCCTGTGTAACATCATCATGCATGCCACTTCTCCAACAGCTAGAGCCTTACGACAGTCGGTGGAATGCTGAGGATAGCCATGTTCTTGCATTCAAGGGGTGTCTTCGGCTACGCGTATAGATGGTCGATTGGAGGAATCCGCGTCTATACGCGTATCATTGGCACTTCATAGGCTGGTTGGAACGATTTGTCGAGGTCTTTCTTATTAGCCTGCCCCTAACCATTTTCCTGTGGGCCTGGTTAAAGATAGTTGAATCACCCGATCAGCCGCCTGCTTAGCATTGTGCCTTTTTCTAGCCTTTGCCTGATCAGCTGTGTGGTTGATTTTCCCGGCTACATTGAAGCGAAGGGGGGTCTGTTGGAACAATAACATGCTACGGGAGGATTTTATGTTTCGCCGGGACCCTAAAAAATGTTTTGGCAAACTGTGACCTCATGGTGTGTGAGCTAAAGGGCCATTACCGACTCGTTTTCGGGACAGTTTCTGCGGCTGTATGGAAAACCATGACACGAGACGCTGGGACCGTGGGCCACGCCGTTTCTCAGCTTTCTGTCGCAATTTGGGGAGACTACCCACTGGCTTGAGTATGCAAGCCCAATACGAATCAACCTAAGCTAGCCGCCATGGGGCTAGCTTCAGATGGACCAACGGTGTGCATCCTCCTATGTAGCGCTTGCCTCTTCTGTATAGAGTGTCTGGCTAGCCAGCGGCCAAGCACCCAGCTGCTCACCTAGATGGGAGGATGGCAGGCATTTGTTGCGGTCAGCGATGAGCTTAGTTGCGGATCCTATCCCTTGGGTTGTGGAGGAGCTCTAAAATACATCGGATCAACGGTACCTCTTTACCCCCTATTTTAGCCTATGATAAAAAGTACCAGCAATCCCTCGAGTTACAAATTGCTACTCTGTACATCACAATGTTCACCTCCCCGAATTGATTGACGCCTCCTTCTGTTACGAGTGACCTGCGCCAACGGCTTCCTTGAGCTTCTTCACCTTGGCTGCCCGACCTGATACCTACCCATGACAAGCGAGGCAATTCGCCTTTTTCCGTCTTCGGGCGAATTTATGCTGTGCCACAGGCGTAAATTCCTCCCCGGCTCGAAAGAAGCCGCCTTGACTAACTTTGCGGATGGAAGGCCTTGATCACCTCGTTGTAGAGGTATTCCCACCACTTCTTCTGTCTCGTATAACGGCTCCAAGCCGGCTGCCCGCGTAACTGCAAGAGGAAGCTATTCACAAGGATCACATCTAATGAGAAGGTCCAAGCAATAGCCTGCCAAGCGCCCCGGCGAATAGGATGATCATAGCCTATATATGCCCTGCTTTGGTCACTTCGGTCAACGTGATTCATTTCGTCGTAATAAGAAGCAGCGACGGTCGGGATCGATATAAGCCTGACTGGCTCGCCACTAAAAAACCGCTGCATTGGCCGTGCAGTAAGGGTCTTCGTTGACGGTCTTTTCCTCCAACGGTCACACCTCTCATCGCCAGTAAAGGCGGTTGGTAAGAACAATACGAGGGCATTATTCTTCCACGCGATTTGATTGACCTAGGGAAGAAGAAGATAAGTTAGCAGCTAAGTTATGAGGAAAAACGCAAGTGTTCCCTACCTGATTATCAAGGGTCGGCACGATCCTGATCTCACTGAACTCGAAGCCTGATTTCCCTGCCATATCAGCCCTTTTTGCGTCAGCGAGGCTTTTGAAGATGCCACAGTTAGGTCGGGCTATGCCGGTTGCACCGTGGCCATGCTGACTACGAGACCGGAAGAGGTCGGGTGACGAGAAGAGGTTATCCACGAAGACGTGGTATGTCGACTTCGGCAGCAGGTTAATAAGGGGGGTGACGACGCTTTGAGTCGAGTTCAGGGCAATGGCCTTGTTGCCGGCTTCTGTGATAACATGTATTACCACTTCAATCTTGTCAGCCTCGACAGCCTTATCAGGAGCCCTCTGTTGACTCCCTCTCCCTCGGCCACGGCCGCGGCGGCCCCCTCTTCCTCTTCGAGATGCCGGCTTCTTCCTCTCAACACCAACAGGGCCGTATTTTGCGCCGGGCTGGTGCCAAATCCATCTGACAAAGAGGCCTAGCTGGCCAGCTATCCACACCTTGAAGCCCGTATCGATAGGCTTCCTCGGCATGTATGTGACTTCCTTGTTCTTGTCGGTATATCTAATGATAAAGCAATATTGCGGGAGTGGAAGATGATGTGTTGTTGTTGAAAGGTCTAAGTTACATGTATCTGAGAGGAGCACAGCTCCTCACGTAGTATCCACATCCCAGCCACCAGCAGATCGAACCACCTTAGTCATACGGTCTCAACATCTAATTATAGCCTTGTTAACGGTAAGGTGCGAGCCTGGTTCGCAGAGGTTTGTTGTGGCTAGTTCTACATATGTAGACCAAGCCTCAATACATTGAAATACAGTAGGGAAGTCGTCATAAGTGAATTTGGTATGATCAAAAGGTCGAAGGTGACGATGAAGGGGTTGAAGTCCATCATAGGTCGTGAACTTGATGATCGAGTGTTCAGGGCGTTGATCCCTTAGATGAGAAGTCTTCCAAAGGTCACTGATCTATATCTGGGTGTGGATTCCGATATAAATTAGGGTTGTAAGCCATATATACCTCTGCGGCGATGGTGGGCTTACAGGAACGGAGGCGTGGCTTTTCATTTATCGTATGTTCTTGGCTATCAAAAACGTCGCTCTGTATCAAGTTGTTCACCTAGACATTGGTGTATTCGACCCAGCTATTGACTAGGGAAAGAGGCACAAAGTGTTGGAAGAGGGATAACGGGCCCTGGGGTAGCTGCTTGACGAGGAGCTCTCGCCGCGGCACCTCGAAGAGTTGAAAATTGAAACCTCGTTCCTCGGCAGTGTTGTTGTGTCGCGCAGGGATGCTGAGTGCACTTGACAAAAGGCAGTTCTTGTTATAGTGGTTGTGATTGTTCTTAGTTAAGTATTCATGATCTCAATGAGAGGCCCTTTAGGGCCTTATATCTTTGAATGATCCCATCTAGGACTTTGAACCTTAATCGTAGGACTTCAAACTTTAATCTTGATCCTGAAGCTGAGAGGGAACTCCCAGTTCTTCCAACAGGCAGCCGGAAAAGCCGGTCTCCGGGTGCTATCAACCTCATGCTCTTGAAGGCCGTTATCTTCGTTGATAAAGCTACTATCATCGTACGCGTTGAGTGCCTCTGCCGATATCTCTATAGGTACCGATTGGGAAGTCATTATTAATTCGAAATGATTTGTATGGGGATTTGGGTGGAATCAATTCATGGCGCATCACGAGGGTCCCCTCATGTCGCAGGGTAGGCATGAGCTTCACGGCCTCATGAGACAATTACGATAGTAATCTAGCCGTATGCTATAAGTAACTCTGCGGGATGGGGTACCTCGCACTAGAGATAACCTTAGACAATAATCAATCAACACACTGCTGCCGCTCATTATCATTTACCTGACCCTTGATTCTTTTAGCACGCTCGGTGCGACACATAGTCACATCAAGCCATCGCGCATGCTATACGGGTCGTATCACAGGCTACCTTTGCAAGCCTCTCAACCAATTCATTCATGTGCAAGCACTCCTAACCATAATCCTGTTATTTTAAGTATCTATACCAGCCCTTAGCCTCGGCGAGTATCACGGTAAAAAGATTGAGCGTCAAACCGATGCAACATAGCGTCGTCCGGAAAGCATTCGACCCCGATGCCACAACTCCCTTCCCTCCGAATTTACCTGGGGCTATGCAACGGCCGCCCCTCGGATTGAGGGAGCGTGGAATATCAATGGCAAAGAAGCCTCGATTTGGGATATCTTTAGTCGAGTGCCTGGCAAGATCCGAGACGGCAGCACACCTAACCATGCCTGCAACGCATATAATTTGTGGAAAGGAGATGTGGCGAGATTGAAAGAATGCGGCGCCCGCGCGTACTGATTTTCTATCGGCCGGTCCCGATTGATCCCTCTGGGTGGCAAAGATGGCCCTGTTAACGAAGCAGGGATCCAGTTCTACAACAGTCTGATTGATGAGCTGCTGTGAAATGAGGTCCAACTATGGATTACTTTGTACCACTGAGATCTCCCGCAGGGTTTGCTGGAACGGTATGGCAGTATGCTGGACCAGGAGCGATATATAGCACACTCTATCTATTATTCTCGCCTGTGTTTCGAGAGATTCAGGGATCGAGTTAAGAACTGGACCACCTATAATAAACCCGGGTTGACAGCTAGTGCTGGCCATGGGTAAGGACAAATGCACTAGGACACGCGAGTGCAACCGAGCTTTATATAGTTGGACATACCCAACTGGTGTCGCATGGCTACGTCTGTGCCTTGTATAAAGAAGGGTTTCAGCGGGTTTACGGAGGAATGTTCATGATCACCCTTGACGATAATTGGTATGAGTCTTGGGATGAGCATGTCCTTCGAGACGTTGGAGCAGCAGAGCGTGCGAAGGACTTCGAGATTGGATGGTTCGCCGACCTTATTTACGGTAAAGGGGAATGCGATTATCTAGCCTCCATGCGTTCCCTGCTCGGCGACAGGCTCCCACACTTCACCGCCAAAGAAAAAGAACTTGTCTAAGGAAGCTCAGAGGTTTACGGAATGAACACATATACTGGGCTTTACGCTCGACATCGAGGTGAGCCGCCGGATGAGTCAGACTACCGAGGCAACGTTAACTTTCTTGATGAGAACAGCGTAGGGATGCAGCGTGGGCCCGAAACTGATACTCACTGGCTGCGGATGTGCCCGTGGGGATGGGCGAAGCTGCTGCGCTGGATCTGGAACCGATACGAGTCTCCTATCTATATCACCGAGAACAGGACGACTGTCAAGGGGAGCATGAAGGAACGCGGCCTTCTAAGCAAGGACAGTTACTGGAGAGCCCTTTCAGGGTTTAATTCTTCAAAGCATACGTCGACGAAGTTGCCAAAGCCCGATAGGAAGGAATAAACATCAAATGTTAGTTTGCTTGGTGCTTCCTGGACAACTGGGAGTGGGCTCTTGGTTGACTTCTCGGCTTGGCGTTACATGGGTTGATTACGAAAGTTTGGATAAAACAAGGTACGCAAAGAGATCTGCTTACTTCTTGAGAGACTACTTCCGCCATCTGATAGAAAACAGGGAGTGATACAGGCGGATTCTGGAAACAACAGTTCAAGATCAAGACTTTTCGATCCAGTGCTGATGCCTATGTGTTCAAATTGGTGTTAATTTGTTCATGGACCCCTTAAGTCATGAGTCCATAGCTTTTCTAGATCCTCAAAACTCTCAGAGTTGCCCCGCTGCGCAGATTCTAGCTGTAACTTGGTTTCACGTTCCTCTTGTGGCTTTTCGTTGAGACATCAATTATGGTTTTCATTAGAGCCCTAGACATATTAGTGCCCTTGAGTTCCATATTGATGTCCTAACTGTTCTTTTTTCTCCCCATAGGCCCTTCTCCGTTTACAAAGCTTCCTCGGTCGAGGTCTGGACGAAGGTTCAGCCATGAAGAACCACCACCGAGATCTTGTACACCGGGGCACACAATAAAGCCGTGAATAGACGCACATTGGCATTTACATGGGAGATTTCTAAGTACCACAAAGATTCGAGGCAGGAAAGACATAGAGGGTGATTACTAAACGACCCATTAGGTCTAGCTATTTCATCGCTCTCTCAAATTTCATGTTTCTGAGGACATTACATCCATGATAGGCTCCCTTTAAAATCGTGCAATACTCTAGTTTTCGCACTGTCGCGCTCCCGCAAGGCCTTATCGCTCTGTTTTCATCCGCACAACATCAGGCATTAGTCGGACCAAGCTACAGTAATTCGCTTAACATGCATTCTCTCCACGCATTTACGCCATTCCTTCGATCGGCTGTAGACAGCTGACTCTCACAAGAAGCTTCCAGCCTCACTTCGACAGCCCAATACACTGGGTCCTACAACCTCATCACTCCCATCATTTCGCTCATCTCCGAGATTTGTAAGGTTGTCAACGACATGAAAAAGCGCGAGACCAAGCTCGACATTCTCTTCATGTCGGCGGGATTTATTGCCTTTGATGACTGCAAGAGCACCCATGAAAGCTTCGACCCGTCCATGATGGTTCTCTGTCACTTTTGAGTTCGTGCTTTCCAGCAACTACTGGCTTTTCTCAACAACTCTGTAACAGCCAGTCCGCACGTAGCCAGTGCTGGCCGGTGCATGGCGCGGGTTGGCTTGAAGAACATTGTGCTTATGATGGCCACAGGACATTCGACATCACTGAGCAAAGCCACATACAGGAATGCCGATACCCAGAAATCCTGAAGGATAAACAAATTGTCCCAGAGTTTTTCCAAGTATTGAATGTAACTGGGTCGCTCTCCATGTGCAGAGGAACCGTTTCGAGACAGATAAAACAGAATCCTGTCTGTTGACATTAGCTGCAGCATAACGGGCAACTCTCAGGCAATACAATATAGCACTCATGGGGCCTCTCGGACATGAATGCTTCTGGCTCCCGTCGGTGAAAATTTTGCAGATATGTGTTCCAGGATCCGTACGAAATGAGTAGAAATAATAATTTTCGGTATAATCGCACGTAGTGGCGAAAGATGAGCTTGGTGCAAGTCTATGATAAATAGGTTAGCATGGCAGTTTCCAGTCAAGGAAAATCTTAGCTTACTGGAAACCCCCCCCCGCCCTTTTTTTTTTTTTTCTGTACGGATGTAAGCCGCATCGCTTCTGGGGGTCAAGGAAGGATTGACTGGGCGAAAAGAGGTCCAGCCTCAAATATCCATGGTAGGAAACATCAAGCTATTCTTGCTGCATGGTTGGTTTGCTTAACACTGCCATGATATAGCGCTGTTGAGAAGAAAGTCACAAAATGGAGGCCCTAACCATGATGAGGTGGTGGTGTTCTATTGAAGCTTGGCCCACCACCTACGATGGCAACCCCTCCGACGCGACGGAACTGACGTTTGGTTGACATCGGATTGGAGTGAGGAGGATAATTCTACCCAGTCTACAAGCCGTAGTCAACGGAGAGGAAAGGGGAAGCAAAGCCGCTCAACCGGCTGCTGTTCCAGCCCTTAACCCTGAGTCTTGAAACGGGACCCCCTATATCACTGCCCTCTTGAAAACCGGCGAGCAAAGGTCCATGACTGTACCTTTTTCTCTCGGGAGAGTGTTCAACGTGACCTGGGCCATGATAAGTAGTTTCGCGACTCGCTCCCCCGTTATCGGTTACCAATGTGCCGTAGAACCAAGTTGTCTAGCCGAACTTGGGTGAAGTCGTCTCCGAAGTGAAGCATCTGGCTTGATGAATGGATTCCCGCCTCGTTTCCCACTACTTGCACCTGCATTTTTGTATCAACCCTATTCTCAATCCCGCTCTCTCACTGTTCCTTGCAATTTCTGCAATCTAATCACCGGAACTGTACCAAGACCTGATGCTCCGGGATTCTTAGCCACCAACAGACCGCCCTAACCCTTCCCTCACAAGTAGCGGAAGGGATAGTGCACCAATCTCGCCTCATTACCTTCCGTGACGAATCAGGTATCGAGCCCCTCTCACAACCACCCGCAGCTGCTCAGAAGGTGGAAGTTCAGGTGCCCACTTCAGTCCCGCCGCATTCTCCCGTCGTGGAGAGGTGGGTCATTGGGCATGGCCATGAACTAAGCGATTATCTAAGTTCGTCCCGGTCTAGATTCATCTTAAGACGAGGCAAATACGCGTATCCCATCTCCTGCATCACACTACTAAAAGTGGGACTCGGAGCCGCCTTGTTTCCCGACGGCATTGCTCCGAGCTCTTTGCCGCTAGAATTTTTGGCGACTGCACCATTGTGGGTAATGCGGGGTTCACCAGACCCGCCATGTATCCCGACGCCAAGTTGAGTGCCTACTGAAAAAAAAGGAATGCCCTGTCGTAAGACTGGTGTGGAGCAATGACGCCACTGCATCTTCCAGACTGGCACAGAATTTAGAATTGACGCTGGGAAATGTATCGGGATAACCATACCCACATCCTCAAATAAAAAAACCAATCTTAGCGGAAGGAACGGGATCATGAGACGTGACATGCACACAAATCTGAAATCCATTCGTTTTGTCTGATACATAGTCCCACATTTGTCAGTGGCCCACCGTTGACCCAGCAAATGGGCCTTGCCCTGTTTCAATTTTGGCAAAAATGAGGCTCTGATAGTCTGCTCTTGCCATGCACAGGTGATCATTAATACGCCGACGCTAGTCCCCCATTTAGCCCGCAGGGGCTCGCCGGTTAAATCGTTCTTCCCAGGGGCACTTTCAAGCATTGGTGTTCTGGGGAAGCTGGGGGTTTAGCCTGGAACCGGTTTGCGGGGCTTAGTTTAGATCAAGAGTGGAGTGGGATAGCGATTCTGGAGTCATGGCTTTCTTTTGAGTTAAAAGCACAAGACACTCCCTCATTCACTCTCGTCTCTCCTCTTACTCACTTCACTCAACATCCCACCAGATTCTTATCATTTAAAACATTATCCTTGGCAAGACAGTGCCTCACCCCTGGGCTACTACGATGGAGCTCCCAACACGCAAACAAGTCTACCTTTGGTACTGCTGTTTGATCGCTGCGACTTGCATGTTTCTCAATGGATATGACTCGTCAACTTTCAATGCTGTCCAAGGCTCTGACCATTTCATGGACTATTTCGGCAATCCGGTAAATCCTTCGCTCGCATCGTTCAACACTTGCTAACCCTTACCGATTAGTCACCAGAAGTAATTGGTTCAGTCAACACAGCATACACTGTTGGCGGTGTTGTGACCGGTATGCCGTGTCGATGAATCGATAGTGCAAAATACTGACAAGGTACATGTAGGGTTTCTCATATCCGCACCAATTTCTGATCGCCTTGGCCGCAAGTGGTCTATGCATATAGGGTCACTATTCATCATCATTTCTACGTTCGTCTCTTGTTTCACACCACGCGACATTGGTGGATTCATCGCTAGCCGCGCTCTTACTGGTGTTGGGCAGGGATTGGCCATGCCCGCAGGACCAGTTTATATTAACGAAATAGCACCGGCGACCCACCGTGGTATGATTATGAGCCTTTGGCAACTCTTCTTCGGTTTCGGCTCTTTTCTTGCATACTGGATCAACTATGCCTGCACAGAGAATTCAGCATCCTTGGGAGACTGGGATTGGAGAATTGTCATGCTGGGTCAGCTTATCGGGCCTGTCATCATCATGGTGGGGCTTTTGTTTTGTCCTGAATCGCCGAGATGGTAAGTTTTAAAGCTTTTGAATACCGCCCGGCTTATTTTAGTGGTATACTGGCAACTTACACCATTTCAGGTTTATTCAAAAAGACCGAGCCGAGGACGCTTTGAACGCATTGACTCGTCTCCGTGATGACTCCGATGCTGTTCAGACAGAGCTTCAAGAGATTCACCAGGCCATTGCCTACGAAAAGGCCACAATGAGTGGTAAATATGCTCCATTATGGAAAGATAAATCCATTCGGTACCGCTTCCGTTAGTATCGAGACTATCCATGTCATATGAGGAACTACCGCTGACATTATTAGTCTTGGCTGTCGGAATAAATATCGGACAGCAGTTTACAGGCCAAGGATCACTTGTGTTGTACTCAACGATGATGTACAAGAAGGTTTTCACAAACAACAAAGAGATTCAACTTATTAACGCACTAAACGGCACTCTCGGTATTATCTTTACCCTAAACGCTACATGGATGGCAGATCGATTTGGAAGACGAGCACTTCTCCTTATTGGTGCTGCGGGCATGGCACTCTGCATGTTCACTGTGGCAGCGGTTGTAACCGAGACCCCTAATCTACCCGATGGTGCCAAGGAAAGGGGCGTTGGGATTGCTACGGTCTTCCTAATGTTCTTTTTCGCCTTCTTCTATAAACCCTCGTGGGGCGCTACTGTCTGGATTTGGACATCGGAGGTTTTTTCTATGAACGTTCGGGCTCAAGCCATCGCGATGGCAACACAGTCTCAAGCCGTCGCCAGTACGATCCTTCGTAAGTCTCAAGGGTCTTAGCTAATCGTTAATTTTACTAATATATATGGCAGAGCAGATTTTTCCAATATTCCTGGACCGTGAGGGATTGTAAGTTAGAGAAGCATGTATTGAACTTGGTTAATGCTAACTCAAGTTGTTAATGGCAGCTACGCTATGTACATGTTTGGGGCTATTAATGCCGTCCTCTTCACCTACGTTTGGTTCTTGATCCCTGAAACGAAAGGCGTGGCCCTCGAGCATATGGACCATCTTTTTGGCGGCGTTGATCATACCGATAAGGGTGCCCAAGTGGTTGATGCTAAGTCTGCTGAGAAGATGCAAGACATGGAACAGGTAGAGGTTAAGGCTACGGAGAATACTAAATAGCCAGAAATTATATATTTTATAGCTGCTGTAGGACTTTAGTAAAAGGAGACGGATAATATAGTGATATTATTCATGCAGCAGGCTTATCGTACATGATAAGCGAAATCATTAAAAATCCCTTAACTACTCCTCTTTCCGTTTGATCACTTATTGGTTAACCATGACCTTTTTAAAAGCGCCTTCGAGAGGTTGGGTTAGACATAGAATAAAGGGAGTGAAGGTGATGTTCAGTAGGACTAATAGCCAGCTAAGGTAAGAAGGCAAGTAGAGGGGTTGTAAAATGAGCCAGCGAGGTAAGATTTATACCCCAGGGTACGAACTAGATAGATGGCTCCAGAGTCTCACCGAAACCTTAGAAAGTTTCAACCCCGGGGTACAAGCCTGACCGGCAGGGGTGGTCGACCTTTTGTACCCCGGGTTACAAAACAGGAGGCTGTCAATCTTTTGCTAAGATTATTTCCCCTGGCAAAACATAGCTTTTGTACCCCAGGGTACAAAGCGAAGCCTTAAACCCTGACAATTTATTCTCTGGCGATTTAAGTAAAATCGCCTATATAAATCGTGTTTTGCTATCTATGCCTTGGAGTAATATCGCTTAGAGTTAGATTAAGTTACTGATTGGTCTAAAATTTCTTAATACTAGGGTTAGGGTTAGCTAGTAGCTAGTTAGGGTTAGGGTTATAAAGGAAAGGGGTTTATAGTTAAAAAGGATTATATAATAGTATTTTTAATTTATTTTATTAAAAGCTTTAGTTATTAGCTAAAGGCAATATAGTAGAGTAAAAATAATATTACCTAACTTAATAAGGAGTACTAAATACTTATCTATTATAATTATAGAGTAGTAATTTAGCCCGGTGCTAGTATTAAGTCGCATTTCTGGTATAAGCATTAAATAATAAGATAAACGCTAAAGGATATTAAGGATTATTATAGTACTATGGATTTAGCTGATCTAAAACTTAATTACAGTTAAAAAACACCCTAAATAGGTCCCGGTTAGGGTTAAAAGTTATACGTCTTTAGGCTATTTATACTATAAGCCCCTAATATTTTAGAAGCCTACTAATAAACTTACTATTTTTATACGCCTAACCCACCTAAACCTAGGTTTAGGTATCTATACGCACCCTCCCCTCCCTAAACCTCTAAGCCTCTATCTCTCCTCTACCTTTCTTATTTATTCTCCCTAACTCCTATCTATACTCCTTTAGCCACTTCTTAACCATATCTAATTCTTAATTAGCAGCCTAGAAATCTCTTATCTCCTATCTCTATCTTCCTTTCTTTGAATTAATTATATTCCCCACCCCCTATACCTTAACCCTCCTATTTAATATAATAACCTAAGCCCTTATCTCTTCTTACTTATTACTTTTTACCCTTTTATAATTTTATATCTTATATTAAGTAAAATATAATAATAAATAATAAATCCTAATAAATCCTAATAAATCCTCTATTAATTAATATTATATTAATATTATTAATTATTATCCTAAATAATAATTAAAATTAATTACTATCTACCTCTTAAATCTAACCTTAATCCCTAGCCCTCTAAATAGCTAAAAACTACCCCTACTTACCCTTCCTATAAACCCTATCTATTTACCTCTCCCTCCTTACTTCCTATCGCCGATAATACCCTATTATCGCTATCTAAGCCCACTAAGTCACTAAAGCCTCCTCTACCTTCTTTCATTAGGGTTAATTCCCTAAGGAAATAAGTAGAGCCCTACTGCCTCGCCGTCACTAAGCTACCTATCTATCTCCTTTATTCCGCCTAGTCTCATAGTAATAATAGGCCCCTTAACTATAATTATATTACCTATCTTTATCGCTCTTTCTAGAATAATAGCCTCGCATATTAAGCTAAGTAGCACTATATCTAGGTCTCTTATAGTACTACCGCTATTTAAAAAATAATAAATACTATCCTAGATATTAATTAGAGTATTACCTAAGACTAATATTAATATATATTATTATTTAAAAACTAGGCCGACTTTAATAGTAATAAGAAACCTAAGCTTATAGCTAGCTAGTATTATATCAAGGCTCTAAAAGACTATATAAAATAGATAGATTCTAATTTAAGCGATTTATAATAGATTTATAAATTTTATAATAAAAGTATAACCCCTCTTAATTACCCCTAATCCATAGATCTTATTTACCTAATATACTATTTATATATATATATATAATAAATAATACTTATCCTTATATATAGATACTCTATTAGTTAAACTTAATATTAAGCTTTATATTAACTATTATAATCTTACCCTACCTAATATATATAATTAGATCTAATTATAACTCGTCTCTGCCTATAATTAGGATCTTACTTTATTTTCTATTAAGAGAAATATTAATAAGAAGGCTATTAAGAAAAGGATATTAGATATCCTATGCCTAATAAGTAAAGCTTACTTTCTTATTAGCTATCTTATTACGCTATAGAGAAGCAAGCAATAAAGACCTTATATTACTTACTAGTATTAAACCTCTCTAGGGAGAACTATATTTAATATTTTAAAATAATATTAAATCACAAGGTATAGATTAGATAATATAAGTAACTTACCTTTAATATCTATAATAAACCTATTATTTATTTATTTACCTCTTTTACCCTAGATAGTCTTAGGTTAAGCCTTACCTAAAATAATATATAGCTAACTTAAGTATACTATTATCCTATATAAGTAGTATTAATTTAATATATTCTATTAAATACTTAAAACTTTAAGGGTACTTCCTACCTCCGCCTCTAAGTCTATTTAGATTTTAGACTAAACTATACTAGCCTATAGTCTTAAAAATAATACCTATAATATTATAGATATATATTAAGTCTTTTATCCCAAGGAGGATAATAGCAATAGCAATAATAACTCTACCCTATTAATTCCTTTTACTAATAAACTAAATATAAAAGTAATATAGTAAACCAGATTTCTAACCTCGCTTAATAAGAAAGCCTATAATAGTCTTTACCGCTATTTTTAATAAAACCTTACTCTTTATTTTCTAGATATATAGTCTTTATTATAGATTAAAAAAGAGAAAAGTAAGGTTATAGCATAGGTTATAGACCATATAGTGCGCTAAGTTAATACTTAACCTACTAATATTATTAGTCTTTATAAGAATAATAAGCCTTTATAATAAAAAGACCTAATACCTATAATTAAAAGTCTTAAGGCAACTACTTATAGAGACAATTAGTAGGCTTAGCTTAGAGAATATAATAATAATATTAATAGCGCTAATAATATTATATCTTAGCTCGACCTATATTTATAGACCCTAGAAAAGCAAGTCCTTAATTATATCCATAGCTATATAACTAAGTTTAGGGATCCCTTAATAAAACACTATCTCAACTTAATGCTAAAAGAATATTATAAGTAATATACAAAATACTTTAATACCAGCGATCTCTAGATAGGCTTATTTCATATTATCTAACACGCCGTTAATCCTATATTTCATCTAATATAAGAGGATTTAATCCCTAAACGCATTAGCATAGATAACGCGACTTACTAGCTATAGACTAAGATATGCTATAAACTACCGGCTTTAGCTATTACACGAGCTATCTATAGTTAGCTAAGAAATATTCCTAAGGTAAAAGAGAATCCTATATTAAGAGGCATATATACCTCAAGCGAACTTAATGCCTATATTAATTATGCTATCCTCGTATAGGCTTCTAATCGATACTACAAAGCAATAAAAAGCAATAAGTCTAATAAAAGATATCCTTAGTTAGGCAAAGCACTCTAAGTAATCTAGGTAGTATACTAGGGGTATAAGAAGATCCTAGTAGGAATAATATCCGCTACTATAATTTCTAAATATAATAATTAATAGCAATAGCAGCGGCACTTACTAGATAAGTGTATTAGCTATATCCCAAATAAAGTGCTCTATTAATAGGGTGCTATATTATTAAGCTACCTATCTTCGCAGGGGTTTATTTTAATTAATATAGCAGATAGGGCATAGCATAATAATAGGCGCATAATAGCTATAGAAGAAGACCTATTACTCTAAATGCAGTAATAGCAGCAATAATACTAGCTTAGGGTTATGGTTGGGGTTAGTATTTACTATCTAAGCTAGTCTGCCCGGGGGTTTTCTTCTAACTAAGATATAGCTATAAGGTAAAGAGAGGAGATTTTTCTAAGAAATAGAGATATAAGAGATATAAGAGAAAGAGATATAACTAAGAGAGAGAAATAAAGCTAAGAGAAAGAGATATAGCTAGAAGAGAGATATAGCTAGGAAAGAAATATAAGAGATATAA